>VXAC01004945.1:326342-382640 GCA_013399225.1 Rhipidura dahli
AAAAAAGAAATGAAGCTGCATTTCATGCAAAACTTGAGATACCTTTGATAAGAGAAAAAAAGTCAATCCCACAGCGAAGCAAGAAAGCTTCAAAAGAGCTCCTGGATACCTTCACTATTTAACTGGCTGCCTGCTGCTGGCCACTTGGATGCCTCTGGGAAGCAGAGGTACTTTCTGCATTCTAGATCTCTGCATTCAGCAAAAATAATGCTTCTCCCAGAACTCCTTACTGCATTTTGTGCACACACAAACACTGATTTCAGCCAAACACATGCAGTTCCTGCTTCCAACAGCTCACCACTCTGATAGGAGAGACATTCTGGACGACACATTAAGGGATGGCACACAAGTTTGGATCTGAGCTCCACGATTTGTTTGGAGTCTCTCCTCCTAACACAGACATCCCAGTCTTGCAAGAGATAATGCTTTTATGATACACCATCAATAATCTTTGCTTAAGGCAGTAACAGAAAAACTACTCAATCACACTTAAAAATCTTCAACAGACTAAAGATAACCAGGCAAAGTAACTATGGATAGATTCAGAGTCTGAATTTGAATGAAGTTATTAACTGATGTTTGAGGACTATATTTGAGAAACAAGAAAAGACTTAGAAAGGAACTTCTAGTAATGTTTTAGTGTTTCCTGACAGCAAAAGTACCCCTTCTCAGAGAAGAGTCATGTCAGAATTTTAGAGTGAATCAAGATTTACCATATCTGCCACTGAAAATATCTTCCAAGACTCTCTAGAAAATGAGATTTTTTTCTTGTACTATTTTTTATTCCAATCAGAGTTTGTCTTGCTATGACCTGCAGAGTTACTAAGCTAGCAGGACTGTTCCAAAACAAGCTGCACCATCAAGAGTTGACACTCTGGAAGACATAAAACTAGATACACCGAGGAAGCCACAGCAGACTCTATATGTAAACATCAAAAGAAGAAGGTGGCATTAACCAGGAATCTAAAAAAGGTAAACTGTGAAAGTAGAAATAGATGGCATCACAGCTGCTCAGCCTCTTGAACACAGGAAAACCAGAATGCAGTTACGTGAAATGCAAGGAAAAAAATCCCCCTATAACAGTGACAGGATGAGACCTGACTAATCAAGAAAAACCACCAGGTTTTTCTGGGTTACACTATCCCAGTTCATCGATGACTGATAATAGTTATCAAGGTCTGCAAGAAAGGAAGTGAAAGAGCAGAAAAAAACTTCCTCAGTATGCCAAGCTATGATCCAGATTTTAGAGACTGAAAACTGAAGTGACAACAACTGGCAAAAGCCTGTATTTGTGGCACGAAGGACAGCTCCAAGAAGCTCACAAGCTCAAAGCAGGTAGAGATTGAGGACAATGATGCTAAAACTAAACAAGGAAACTGAGAACTGAGGTGGGGGGAAGAGGAAGAAAACAACCAGAACTAGGGCTGAAAAACAAAACATCTAGCAAACACATAAGAATGTGCCTTCAGCATCAAGTTCACTTCGCTAAAGAAGGGTACAAAAGAGCCTCTAGTACTCAGAGAAAAGAGCCCATAAACAGAACTAGACGGATTCTGTAAAAAATAGAAAAGAGACATGGGGAACCTGGACAAGGAAAAGCTACTATAAACAAGGGGAAAACTGAGGAAAAGTTTCTGAGATGCATTCACAGAAACAGACATACAGAAACCATCACCTCTTAAAGAATGTAAATGGTACCTGAGATTACTTAGACAAGGGCTGATTTTGATGAAGTAAAAACAAAACTTGGGGCTACTGATTTGGTTTTCAGAATGCTTCAACACGTGAGCTGAATAAAGGACAGTGAGAACAAGTGGTGCAAAGACATGAAGCAACTTCAACTAGGCTTCACCAGAGTCCAGAGGAGGGGCTGAGAACTAGGACAAAGCCAGCAAGTGGCGTAAAGGAGGGAGGGGAAGTGTATTAAGAAAGAAAACAGGAAAAGAGAAAAGGCAGAAACAATAGAAAAATTAAAACTTAACTGCTCTTTTTCATTTCAGCAGTATAATCAAAGTCTTCCCTTAGACTACTGTACGTGCATTGCTGCAACAGTTTTACTTACACCCAGCAATACCACCAACTGCAATTTCTATGGATATAATGCTACTGCCAGTGGTTACCGCAAAGGCTAAGAAAAAAATTCTCCACCTGCAGATCAGAGTTAAGTGCTGAAGAAGCTCAAGTGGGGGGGCATTCTACTTTCTAGAAGCATCAGCCTCATGTAACCACCAGAGGGAGATTTCTAAGCATAACTGCATCAAACTAACCTTCGTGGGCTCAAGGCAAGATTAAGATTCCACTGTGCTAATTTGTAAAACCAAATCAAGCAAGTCCATAACTAAAAGGCATATAATCCAAGCAGATAAATTAAAGAGGAGGCATATGAACTGAGCTTACTTCTCCCAAACTCACACAACAGGTTACCAGCAGAAATAATACCTAAGGCAACAGAATGGCATTCCAGTGATCCATCCACTAAAGCACACTACCTAGCAGACTGAAAATCTAGTAATACTATGTCCTGACTAGGACTGATTTTTCTACACAGCATTGTTGTAGTTTAACCCCAACTGGCAGCTAAGCACCACACCTGCTCAATGCTCTCAGGTGGAATAGGGCAGAGAAACAACAGGGTGAAAGGTAGAAAACGCATGAGCTGAGATAAAGATGGTTTAACAGGGAAAGCAAAAGCCACACAAGCAAGCTAAGCAAAACAAGAAATTCATTCCCTGCTTCCCATGGGCAGGCAGGTGCTCAGCCTTGTCCAGGGCCTCATCACAAATAACAGTGACTTAGGAAGACAAATCACTTTTCATATCCCCCCACCTCCTTCTCCTTCTTCCCCCTGTTTTATAGGCTGGGTCTGACACCCTATGTATGGGATATCCACTAGGGTCAGCTGGGGTCACTGTGTCCCCTCCCAGTTCCATGTGCACGCCCAGCTTCTTCACTGGTGGGGTGGGGTAAGGAGCAGAAAGGTTTTGGCTCTGTGTAAGCCCTGCTCAGCAATAAATAAAACATCCCCATATTATCAGCATTACTTCCAGCACAAACCCAAAACACAGCCCACACTAGCTACTATAAAGGAAATTAACTATCCCAGCCAAAACCAGCACAAGCATGCAAGCAGCCCAGTGGCAAACACCTTCAGAAGCCATACTTTGAATAAAGCATCATTTTAGTTTTTGCATTATTCCAGTTCTCTGTGGTAGAATATACAAACACAATCCATCAACCCAAGAACAACTTCAGGAGTAAGAGTTTAGGTCACAGTGGGGGAATAAAAAAAAAGAAAGCTAGATCTGTTACCTACTGCTCTTTCAAGACCCTAAAATTATCAACAGAATTATTATTCCCAATAACCTGGCAGTGTAACTGAGTGATATAAGACATTATGAGGATTTAGTTCCAGTGACAGCTGCCATAGTTCTGCTGCCAAACAAAATCTCCGTGCCCGAGTACAAGGGAGTAGTGAAATATGAATGCCACTGTAAAAGTGACTATTACATCTTCCCTAGAAATTGCATGTTTAAAATCCCCCTTGTCCATGAAGGGGGATTCAGACTCAATACATGGAAAAAGGCCTATAAGGCTGATGAGAATATAAAGAATATATCACATGAGGAGATTAAAACAGTTCAGCTCATGTAGCCTAGCAAAACCAAGTTGACAGGACACATTATGATTGTTATCTCTAAATATGCATCAGTACAATGAATGCAAAGAAGGGAGAAGAGCTATTTAGATTTAAGGACAGTTCTGTGACACAAAAAAGTGGGTATAAAGTTGCTGCCAAAGTTTAGGTTGGAAATCAGATGACTATTAACAGTGAGCACTGCAGAAAAGCTGTCAGCCTACATGCATCTGTGGATTGCACTTGAGAAAAAGTGATAAGGGAATGTCCAAAGGTAATTTTATCCTCTAACACAACACTGTGTGAGAAGAAAGGGAAAATCAAAAGGATGCCAATGGGAGAAAATCTGTGCTAGAACCAAAAGGTCTTGGGAATACGAAATATGGGCAGAAAATTCAAATAAAGAAAACACCTCTTGCAAATTGCCCGGCTTACCCTGTTGAACACTGGTAACATCATGTAAAGTTTTTCTTCCTGCTCCTTCTGGGTCATGTGCCGTGGAGGATGACAGAGCTCCGTGAAGAGGCGCCGCAGATGCATCAGGCCCAGCGCGTTGTCCTGGGGGCTGCACTCCTCCTGCCGGGGCCGGCCCATGATCCTCTTCACCATATTCATCTTGGCTGACTTCTGGAAGCTCCCTTGTATCCTGTTCAGAGAGGAAAATGAACTTGCTGAGTACAAGAGATTGAGGCATTATTCCATCAAAGCCTTTAAATACATAGCACCCTCTCTCACAGTAAGTACCACACTGCAGTTAAGAGCATTAGCTAATTTTATATGCTAGGCATTGATTAGGACATGCCTGGAGGATTTAAAGCCAACAACTTGAAAGAGAAAAACATCCGATATTCTCCAGCAGAAAGCATGGCTGGCCAGGCTTTGAACACTGCAAAATGCTTTGGTACTTTTTATTGGACGAGTTTTACAATCCTTTGGTGCACATCCCACAGCATTTACAACAATGTTATCTACATAATGCAAAGTATTCTCAAATTAATTCTAGAATAAAAACAGTACTTTAAAATCTAATCACACAAGACCTTCAAACTCTCTCAGACATTAGCTTTATCATACAGAGACAAGCACAGATTTTCTCCTGACTCTTCTATGGCAAAGAGACAAAGCTATTCAATGGAGCTATCATTCATCTCACACCTCAGCTATTGGCTCTGCAGAACAACACCTCAGTCTTCAAAACAACATGGACCAAGCCCTCCAGCACTGAGACTGAAATCTAAGAGGCAGGACCTTGCACAAGAGGTGTGAGGGTCAGAGCAGATAAATCCCTAAAACAGATGAAGCCAATTGGACACTGCAGCAAAAATCTCACAACCATGTTCAAGTCAGGGAAGGAGTAAAAGGGAATACAGAGGAAACAGTTTCAGCTGTGATACAAAGTAAAGACGACCAATAATTAACTACTCCACAGAATTGTAATGCCTACATTTCACTGCTTAAATGCGGTTGAAAAATCAAAGGTCAGTAACAGCTATAAAAATTATTCAAGAGTAGAAAATGCCTTGTAGCAAGAAACTTAAAGAACTTAATTATTTAAATTATCAGAAAGAGAGGTTACCATGAAGGGTCAATTAATAAAAGGAGAAGTGATGATTCCAAAGGTGCTGTAATTAGAGTAACGAAGGGAAAGTAGACATTACTGAAGAACTCCAACCCAAAGATTAAGTTGTGATGAAAGACAGTAGCCGGATGCTAAATCCAGGAAAATAACATCAAAAACAAACTGGAGCTATACTTGTAAAAGTGAAGGCAATTAACTACTAATAAGAAACATTAATTTAAAAAAATTCTCTCTCTGATTCAAGAAAGAGACATCTTTCTGGAACATGTTCATAAAACATACTGATAAAGTATTTTACTAATACATAGTAAAACATTTGGAACTAATGCTAATGAACATTTTGGTATCATCCAAAAACTAATTCATCAAACAAGAAGTCATCAAGACAGCTAAGCTAAGCTACAAGCCAGCATCTGTCAGTCCATGCTGGAAATGTACACTGGCTTTTCACAACTAAAGAAAAATTAGATAGAATTGGATGTTGTCTTTTAGTGTATCATCCCTAAGAAATAACACAGGTAAGACTTCGAATCATCATTAGTCACACAGCTAAAAATAAAACAACACAGTTTCCTCTAAAAACCTGTAGCTTTTCCCAAACTCCTGAGGAAAAAAGTCTGCATCTTCTTTTTCATAAAATCTTATAAAGACAATATTTTAAACTTCTTTTTATGATTCACAAGATGCTGAGAACTTTCTATTTCCACCCAAAATGCATATTGTCATCAAATCCACAACTGCTGAGGACTTCTACTAGTGTGGCCAATTTTTCTTTTAAATCCTACTGTTTTATAAAGCCTAAACACATACCTGAAATTTACACTGGTTCAGCCACACACTTGCAGTTAGAGATCTAACAATTTCTATATAGTCAGAGAAGTCATAATAAATGTTACACACTATTTTCCTAGTGTACAGGAGCCTACTGGGATGCCCTTCCACAGCTGTGATCTATTTACCTCCACTGGGGCAGTTAACCCAAAGGGATGCCAAATGCAGAGAACAATTAAAATAGTACTCACTTCCCCAGCAGTCATAGTCCCTCCTGTCTACTCCCTGCTACAAGCAGATATTCAACTTCAATGTAAAAGACTGGGCAGAGAGGAGAGGAGAAAAGATATAACATACTAGAAATAACATCCCAATTACTTACTTCTTTTTCTTTACAGAAGTAACCAAATTCCAGAGCAGATACTATTTCTGGAATGATTCCAGAGTTGTCGCCTACTGTGTGCTCCTCCGCTATTAGAAAAAATTCTGGTGTGGGCTCCATGCAAAGTCATCTGAAAGCTATTGTACATGAAAGCTGAAAGTATTTCTGTGATTTACTTTTGCTTGTCCAAATCCAGTGATATTTCCTCTGATTATCATAGCACAGATTGTCTGTGGGTAGAGAGCTGTGGGCTCTGGGACCTCCAGCATTAGACCCAAATCTTAGATATGTGAAAGTGAATAGTGAAAGAACAGTGTTATATTGCTACTTTGTCCTGTATAAATAGTTTGACTGAGTTTTTCTTTGTTTAGGCTTAGACCTGCAAAAGAGAAAGCAGTACACCTAAACCTTTTACTAGAAACAAAAAGTATCTAGAAAAAAGGGTCTTCCTATTCTAATAAGTGAAAGCATCTGCACAATCCTCAGTCAGCTGCAACCATCACATGTGACTTGAATTCATTGTTAAAACCTGGCAGACTCCTTAATGCCAAAAATGAAAAGATTCCAGTATTTTCAGTAACAGTCACTTCACCTGTTCACAACTGCTTGTTTATAGCACATGACAATCAAGCACCCTGCTCAGCAATTAAAAGAAGCAAACCCAAAAGTTAGGGGAACACCTGTCTCGTAACTGACTGCAGAGCTTGAATTTGACCTGGCTCTGCACATGCATTGCAGTAGAGTCTTAAATTGCACACTCACTTCCTACAGTCCCCAAAGAGCCTCCTGCCTTTCTCAGCAGATGCTTCATGAGCAGCTGGGCAGTATTTTGTTCTTCATCCCTCTGACCATGATGCTACCCCCTTGGTTCCCGCAACCTCAAGTGAAAGGCTGCTCTGCATACCCAGAAGTGCATTTCTTCAGGGATTCTTCTGCCCCACTCAGCCCTGCCACATCAGAATGCATCTCAATTAATACAGCAACTTCCTTTCACAGATCTGCCCCACAGCACAGGCATGGCAACAACCTCAGTTTTACACACAATGAACACACACACCCCCTTCCTTAAGCTAAAGTTGACGATGTCTCACAATGTAGTATCTATTTGAGGATACTTTGGAGAGCAACTAATCCTACAATCTTGCAATGCTTGAATCTTTCTGCTTGCTTGCATTGTGTCCCTTAGAGACCAGCTGATGTCCTCCTCTCAGCTTGTGATCTCAGAGCTAAACACCCAATACACAAAGGATGCAATTAGAGGGCAGCTCCAGAAACCTCAAGAGGAGTTTTGTGGAAGGCAAGGACAGAAACCTGTTCTCAGCACAGGAGGCTCTTCCCTGCCTTGCATTCCCTCTTCTGGCACGTACGTCCCCCACATTCTTTACCACACAGCCCTGACAAGTTTCTGACCCAGCAGGTCCACGCAGGCACACTCTTCATAGGGAACCAGTGAGTTGCACCTTTCAACTGTTGGGTGTTTGGCTTTTTGAAGCTGAGGAAGAAGTTACAAGTTATTCTGAAAAAGCAAACTAAGCAAGTGGAATTTCTGGGGTGCAGCCCCACTGTGACAGGCACGTCATTCATCAGGAGGGTTGATGCAGTTCAACCTATTGTACCCACCTTCCGCTACTAGAGCTAAAAATGTGAATTAATGGCTGTTGCAGAGCATCATGCTCTGTGCATGGGCCAAAACTAAAACAAAACACTTGATGAGTAGATTACAAATGTGCACAATAAAACCCTGCTCTTGTAACAAACATTTCGGCTTTCTTTTAGAGGTAGAAGCAGAAGAATCGCCATGTGAGGACAAATGAAGCAAGCAGTGAAAGCACAGTATAAGCATCCTCACTTTAAAAACAGCCCTTTGGGTTTTTTCCACAGGCTGTCAGAAGGCTGCACATTTCCCTGTGAGCATAAGCGAGGCTGACCCATTTGAGCAGCTCTGATTTAAAGCCATTCAGCAAAGTTCTTCACTTTTCTGTTAAATTTATATGGGAATCACACAAGATGAACCTATGAGATTCTCCAGTAGTTTCACTGGAGCTAGTGTAAGAGGTAACTTCCACCCTTCAAAATATTTTAAAGTGTTTTTTACTGTTAGTGGAAGCTGTTGGAAAAATGATCATAAATTACGTTACAGAAAATACCAAAAACTTACAAGGCTCAAAGACAGACACTGCAAGAAAAACAAAACACACACACATAATCATTAACATGAGTTAGGGTATGATAATATATGGGTAACACTACTGGATCTATCAAAACATTTGGGAAGAAAAACACTAGATAGACAGAAGCTGCATGAGACACACTCATTTTCACAATAGCTATTACAGGTCCAAGCTGTGCATCTAGTTCCAAAAGGATGTTATTTAAATAAGCAGCTAGGTAATTATCTGCTTAGTAATTACAGTCACAAGTGTTTCTCCAGGCTCTATATTGGTATTACATCAGCAGCTTAGCAGTGAAACAGGAATCAACTTCTTTCTTTGCAGATTATAATGGGACACCAATACACACCTCCACCCCAACTATCTCAGGAAAATGAATTTAAGTCTTCTTGCTATAATGAATCACAGAGGTCCATTAGGATCAATAAATTCCACATCTGTCAGTTCTCTCCCTACTAGGTCTGTTATTTCTTTCCTGAATTTCAGATTCCCTACCCTTGTAGTTAATACTAACATTCTGAAGATATGCACTATTCAAAAGGACATTGTCCGGCCTTCAAAGGAAACAATAAAGAACTGTTACTGGCTAGATACACATCCATTTGTGCTTAGAACTGAGCAGGAATAAAAAATTCTCTTTGTAGACAAAAACATCAGCAGGAGGGGAAGTGAGGAACACAACTATTTCCTCCCATTCCCTTCCCCCACACCAGTCCTGCCACCAAACACAAAACAACTACTCACACACAAAGAAAATGATGCACAAGCAAGCTGTGTTGCTGAAAAGGATGCCATGAGCTCTCCCTGACAGATTCAACTGGCACACATGCCTTTGGGGAATGTCGCCTGGTCCCTGTAAGACAGGGTCTGAAGCAAATCCCACGTTCTGCCCCAGTAATAAAAGTGCCTATTCCCATACTATGATTTCCTCTCGTTAAACATCCAGTCATCCGGCTGAGACAGGAACTATTTCGTTGAGCAATTCCCCCAACAGGAAAACACCATCAACTCCCACTCCAACTTTAGTATTGTTAAGTATCATTAAGGAAGTTAAGGAAGGTGTGCAGGCAAGGATTTGCAAGGTCAAACTATTATTTCAAGGTCATGATTTTTGTGTGTATGGTTGGGTTTTTCTCTCCTTTGCACTGAAATAATTCAAAACTTATTTCGAGGAACCTTATGTTACCACCTAAAAACTTAATCTTGACTTCTTGAGATTAATAGGTGAGTGCAGCGGCCAACCTAATAATGGTCTGTTTCTACAGGTTGAAGAGCTGCTTACAGAGATGTCTCAGTTCACAGGGTAGGATCCAAACCCGAGAATTCAATGCAGCTATTTTTGGCTTTAACACCTCGAAGAAGAAGAAAAAAAGCCTTGCTATCCTGATTCAGGATGTGTTTTTCCTGTTCTCTGCACTCCAGCCAGATGACAGTTAAAGATACAATTCCTCATTATTTGCAGTATTAGAAGTGCTATTCTTATGCTCAATCTGACCTTAATGCCTTGAAATCTCTGCAAACAAAAACTCCTAATGCTTCAACAAATATGAAGAACTTTAGTAACTGTTTATTGAGAAAGATAAAGATATAAAACATGGACTATCAGTCTTCTTCCATTTCCCACAAATTATTCATGATAATGACACATAATAGCAACTGCTGATAGAGTAGATTTCCTGTGGTTTGTACCCTCCTGAAGGTTAATGTTTTATATTCAGTGTAAAAGGACAACAATTAAATAACAGTGATACTTTTGACCTATGCTGCAGGGATGGAGGAGAGTTGTCTTGCTGAAGACTAATAATGCACATATTCTCACTTAATAATAACTTAAATGAAAATGACCTTTAGTTATATCAACTTTTTGCACTCCATTTTGTTCAAATAAGAAAATAAAGTACTGCTTTTGACTTCTGAAAATAGCCTATTCTTCTCCTGACTTACTATGTAGAGCTTGTTACATAGAAGATAACTCTGTGACTGCATTTTCTAATGCTTTAATTATTAACCACATTTCCCAAAATTACTTGCAGTACTATACCAAAATATTTCCAGGCTACAAACACTTCTTCCACCACCTCCAAAAAATAAAGCCTGTAAACCAAAGCATTAAATCCTACCCCAGCTGAAAATAGTGTGTAGTACTTCTCCAAACCACAGATCAAGCTGCATTGCTTTCCTTTGTTTTTCTATTTCCACACAAGAAAAGCATAGATAACTTCAATACCTCAAGTGCAGTCCCACCATCCAGACTGCCCTTGGGACTGGAGAGCCTGCTTCAACATCACTGTTTTCAGCAACAGCACAGAACAAGAGTTACCTGGCATGAAGGATACCCAAGCACACATGGAGGCAAAGGATGTGACTGCAGTCATTGCTCATAGACATCAGGGGATGATGTACAAAACTCACACCTTGGTGAAACAGAAAGGAGCTACAAGTTGCTTTTACAGAGAGTAAAGATGAGACAGTGCACAAGGAAGCAAATGCGTGCCTTCTTTTCCTATGAAGAACAAATCTGTCCACACTGTATCTAGAATGTGATTTTTGGCTGGATGATGATAATTCCACTTCCTACATCTTTATTTAGCACTCATTATGATGTGTCACCACCATGAACCTGTACCATTCTCGGTACTGTTTTTCTTTAAGGAAGCCTTAAACAAGATTTAAGGACTTCTATTTTCTCAGCTGAGTAATAAGCTGATAACCAAGTTAAGGAATTGCAAATGCCAAAAAAGCAAACTGCCAGAAAGCTCAAATACAGGCTATTTAGACTGGCCACACGTTCATGTAAGGTGTCTGCCTTTTTACACTTTATGTCTTTATCAACTTAAATGAAAAGATGAATTCTTACTTTGTCTTGAACTATCACACACAATCCTGAGAACCAAAAGATAAATCTGCAGTTTGTAAGCATTTGAATAGGTACATCCACCACTTGTTTGAAAACAGCTTTTGAAAACGATTGGGGAACTGAATGAGTAATCTTGACTTCTCAGAAGCCAAATGGCACATAGTAAATATTGGCATCAACATCCAACTAGGAGGAGCAGAAAACCTCTTTGAGGTATCTGTGACAGACGGTCCTTCATCTCTTCACAAAACAAGACCAAGAAATACCATCCAACCCTAGGGCTATGTGAAATCCGTATTTGGCTGCTGGGCTCTACACACCTTCAACTCTGAATTTCAACGCAAAAGTCTTAAACCACTCCATCTGCATAGAAACACAGATCTCATCTCCAAAAACAAATTTGGGTTTGCTAGCCATCAAAGAAGTTGGAAATTCCATACCTCATACTGTTCTTGCTCTATGGTATCTGCTTAGGTCGGAGAAAAAAGGCAACATTTATATCAGAAAAAGGCTTTCAATAATTTGTGCAAGGCAGACATATATTGCCATTGCAGGCTGAGGACCAAACAAAATACTTTCTGTGTAAAAGAAGCCTTTTTGCTTTACAAGATGAGGAATAGTCATTCCAGGAAAGAAATCAATCTTGCCATGCTTCATTACCCCTAATCATCGGTTACAGTGAAGATCAAAGTACTGGGCTCTATACAGGTATTATGTTAGAAAGGAGACATCTGCATTAGCACCTTCAGGTGGTTCATTCATAGACATCCAGGCTCCAAGAAACCATTTGCCCATGCTTGTGCAATCATACCATTAAGGCATTTTTTCCACTCCTCTGACCTGTTAAAGTGTGGTCTCAAAGTCAGCAATCCAGCTCTGACTGCCACAAAGTCTGGACATACAATTCCTCCTCTATTCAAGGAATTCAAAGGACATTTTTTTTCCAGAGAAATATGCTAACTGAAGAGACAAAAATATGCGTAACACAAAAATCCCAACAGGCAGAAGCAAAGTCCAACTTGGCTGGAGCAGACACAAAACACGACAAAAATAGAGACATTTCTCCACCAACATGTATTTTTGGAACACTTATTTATAGAAAAATGATGCCTAGTAAGTTAACAGGTTTTGGACTGAGGGAACAAAAATGCTGTTCTTCAGTGTAACCAGCATGAATACATTATAAACACAGCAGATTACATTTGGAACCTAACATTTGTCAGATTAGTGTTAATCTGGAACTTTGTAACTGGACATTTAAGGTGGGAATGATCCCCATTCCCACTTGCTGGCTGGCAAGACAGCAGATAAGCAAACTCCTATTATCCTGCAAACCTCAATACTGCCATAAATACTGAAAACACATGGAGAAAAAGTAAGCACTGAAACATTTTAGTTTTGAACATATGCTGGAAGAGTTGAAACATCTCAGAAACATTTGCACCTCAGCAAAATCATCTGAAATAGGAATGAATAGAGGAATCAATCAGAACATCTTACCGGAAGCTTATAGATCAACTAACCTATGTAGCATCAGGAAAAATATGCAGAATACCACAAAGATAGGTAACAACTGGTTTAAAAATTCTAACCAAAACAGAACAGACTATTTGCTTCCTCAATACTCTTGGAGAGCAAATTCTAATTGAATTCTTAATATGTTCCGTGGTAAAATATCTTGAGCATCTCTGACAGCTGGTTTTTTCTTGTTTAGTTTTTGTTTTGTTTTCAGACGGCCTAAATAAACTGATTTGCATTAATTGGACAAACAGAATACTAGTTACAGCCTACTGGGAATAGAGCAGAACTGAAATTTTAGCTTGATGACCTGAACTGCATGGCAATGACTAAACCGTGCAATTCAGGAGAGAAAATTCTGCTAAGAAGCCTTGGAAAAACAAAAAGGGGTGAGTGGATGAGAGGGAAGGGGACACACACAGAAAAACAAACAAAAAAGCAAAATAATCTGGGATCTGAAGAGACAAGTGTGTGCTTGGTTGGCATGCAGACATCAACAAATGCATAGGAATAAAAACACTGTTCTGGAGAGTGGCTCTTGCATTCGAAGTCAACAAGCAAAGCAAAAAAGCCTTCCTAGGAAAGTTATTGCATTTGAATCAATAATGAAACAATGAGCCATCATCATGAATGGGGAAGAGTGCTTTTGACCATTCACCTTTCCAAGTAATGGGGAGTGGGAGGATGTGGTGGGGAAGACAGGGAAGGAAAGCAGCAAAACTGGAACAGGAGAGAGCCTGTACTTCCTCACAGTAATGTCATGCAGAAAGCAAAGTAGCCCCAAACAGGACATGTTCAGATACGACAACAGTGACTCTAAGCACAGTTCTCACATTTAGCTAAAAAAGCCACCGTATTTCTTTAACAGAAGCACAGTATAACGCAAAGCAGGTCCCCGTTTGTGGTGCTGGTGGTAGTAGGTTTTCTTCCCAACAGCAGTCTAAAGCCTGAACTTCCTCCAGCCATGTAAACCAGCCATTTATGCACCCAAAAGAAAACATTTCTTCTGCCTTTAGGAAATTTGCATATGAAGGAGCAATAAGTAGAAGCCTATTACCTGTAAAATTTGTCTCCATAGAGCCACCCTCGTTTTTAACAACACAGATAAGAAAAACAACAAAATTATCCTACCACCACGTTTGGCTGATGTAATGAAACTCCTCTTTCTGCTACCATTGAGGCAGAAAGATTGCAACAAAACCAGCAGCATATCTGCATTTAAATCAGCATTAAACCCTCGGCACAAATGCTTGTTTATTTCTGAAGCAATAGGAAGTAAATAAGGGTGAATAGTCCCAATGTTTTAGGCTGCATGTTCATAGTATCCCTAAGTGCAAAACAAAATAAAACAGCCCAGGACCTTATAATTAGCAATTCAGTCCAGAGGTGAATGGAAAAGCAGCAGAAACTCTTGCATACATGTCTCTCTGCCTGAAATTACAATGGTCCGAAGACATCCACTGAGCTCCACTGGAATCAAGTTCTGCACACCATACTGCACAGAACCAAAGGACCACTTAGGCTGGAAAAGATCCTTAAAATCATCAAGTCCAACCTCTAACCCAGCACTACCAAGTTCTCCACTAAACTATATTCCAAACTGCCTCATCTTAACATGTTTGAAATACCCCCAGGGATGGTGACTGGAGCAGCCTCCTCTCTGGGCAGCCTCTTCCATTGCCTCTTTGAAGAACTTTTTCCTAATACCCAATCGAGGCCCTCCCTGGCACAACTTGAGGCCATTTGGTGGCTGGGGCCAATGGGATCCTGGGGTGCATTCAGCAGATTGGGGAGGTGATCCTGCCCCTATACTCAGCCCTAGTGAGGCCACATCTGGAGTGCTGTGTTCAATTCTGGGCTCCTTAGGACAAGAAAGACAAGCTACTGGAGAGGATCCAGTGGAGGTACACAAAAATAATGAGGGGTCTGGATCACCTCTCTTATGAGGAGGGTCTGCAAATGCTGGGCCTGTTTAGCCTGGAGAGGAGAAGACTGAAGGGGCTCTCATTAATGCACATAAATATCAGAAAGGTGGATGCCCAGAGGATGGTGCCAGACTCTCTTTGGCAGTGCTCAGTGACAGGACGAGGACCCATGGCCATAAGCTAAAATACAAGAAGTACCACCTCAACAAGAGGAAGAACCTCATACTGAGGGTGGCAGAGCCCTGGAACAGGCTGCCCAGGGAGGTTGTGGACTCTCTTCTCTGGAGACATTCCAACCCCACCTGGATATGTTCCTGTGCCACCTGCTCTTGGCCACCCTGCCTTGGCAGGGGGGCTGGACTAGATGATCTCCAGAGGCCTTTCAAACCTAACAATTCTGAGATTTCCTCTCATCCTGTTACTTGTTAGGTGGGATAAGAGACTGACCCGCACCTCACCAGCATCTCCTTTCAGGTAGTTGCAGAGAGCACTAAGGTCCTCTCCAAGCCTCTTTTTCCCCAGGCTAAACAACCCCACTTCCCTCAGTTGCTCTTCCTAAGAGACACCACCACTGGGAAAAACAGTAAAGATTCCTGTGCTTTGTGTAACTAAGCAAGTATTGTAACAATAGCAGAAAAGTACTGTCTTTTCTCCTCAACTTCCCTCTCTTCTGCTTCTCCTTCCCCTGACCCCTCTCTGTTGGGTGGCAGAAGATCCTCTGGGGATGACAGTCACAAATTTCAGATAAAAGCAATTCAATCCCTCTCAGTCTCATCTTCAGTCTTCAAACACCTGAGGATTGCAGGCAGAGCTAGATTACATCTTGGGCTCCCAGCCTGGTTTTGGATACAGCTCCACCAGACTGCACATGGAAGTGGAAACACTTCTCAAGAGCCTCAGAGCAAAGAATAAAGACAAAATAGCTGATTGTGAATCTTTTGTTACAGCAAACAGCTCCCCACTAACACAAAAGACTGCTGCTCCCAGAACACTGGGTAGAGCCTGTCATGCAGAGAAAGCCCAGGACAGATCTAAGGCAGGACAGAGCTGTTTGGATATAGAAGTAGCCCATCAAAGCTGCAAGGTTTCCATCCCCAGCAGTGAATGTGTCAGATACAGGATTTAACAGGAAAAAATACAAGAGGGGAAAAGACAAAACACTCCCCACAAAATAAACACTTAAGAAAAAACACAAACCTACAAAGCAGACTAGAACTGCAGACTTTTAAAGAAATATTAATTACTCAAGTGAATACATTCTACCAGTTCTCCAGTGAAACATTTTTTCAATGGCACACTTATCAAATGACTGAAGTGGGTGTAGATACTCTTGTATATTAAAGTTGGTGTCTCTCATAAAGGGATGAAGCTGCAACATTTTAGAAAATCCATACTTTGTTTGCTTATTTTTGATTGCCAATGAAGAGGTTGGTACATTTACTATTTACCATAACTACTTTCAAAACTATTTTTGTTTTTCTCTTCATTACTCATGCTCTAGCCCTGCTTGGCAATAGTGCCAAAATAAAAGCTGTATTTCACAGTGAATAAATGATTTCTCAACACCAGTTTGCAGTGTATTACAAGATTAAATAGCACAGGTGGAAATCCCCCCCAAAAGTGAGTTTCTCTTATTCAAAGGAGAAAAATGAAGCCTATAGCACTCAAGAGACAGGGAAAATACTAT
This sequence comes from Rhipidura dahli, assembly GCA_013399225.1. Classification (NCBI taxonomy): domain Eukaryota; kingdom Metazoa; phylum Chordata; class Aves; order Passeriformes; family Rhipiduridae; genus Rhipidura; species Rhipidura dahli. The sequence continues at coordinate 342,867 of VXAC01004945.1, forward strand.
CTTAATACTATTTTCTCCAACTTTGTTAGATTTCTTATAACGTGTAACATAACTTGATAACAAGCTTGCTTCACAGTACAACTACTGCACTCAAGGCTCATATTAGCTGTATTTTGAAAATACCCACATGACAAACTAAAATCAATTATTTTCTTCTTTAGATGGAATGATAAATGTAAACTACCCACTTTTGACTTATTTCTCTAGAGCAAACATCCTAACACAGAAAATTATGCACTGGTAAATTATTCATATTATTCAAAAATATCACTCGATTTTGACTAAATCTCTGATCAATCTCAGCTTTGGTTCAGTTTCTCCTATAACAGCAAGTCTGACAACAAGAGGTACAACATCACACGTGCTAGCCATGGAATTAAATGTTAGTCTGGGGGAGGGGGGGAAGTATCATGCAAAGAAGTAAGAATAGCTGGGATTCATTTAGATCTCTTCCTACCTTGAATTCTTGAAGTTCAGTGCAAGCATCTTAGTTTCCAAGTACTGCCCTTGTAAGATACTGGAGATAGGAGACAAGCTCCTGTGCCTCCAAGGCGCAGGCAGCCCTTGGTTAGTAAACATCCCTGCGGCAGTCAGGCGGCTCTCCCGAGCTTTGCGCCGCCAGCCCCCAGCGCCGACTGTACCAGCGCCCAGGCGGGTGTGAGTGGGAGCGAGGAGCAGCTGCTCCCTCCCGGCGGGCTGGGACACCAAGGCAGCATCCCTCCCCTCCCTGCAGTCCACAGTAACCGATACAGCTGCTTCACAAAGAATAAATCAAAATCACACTAACGCCAGAGCAAGATGAAAAACTGTGTGCTCGAGCAAAAAGACATCTGGTCGGCAGCACAGCCACTGCAAAGGAGATTGATGTATCGTGGCTCACAAATTAATTTGCAAGATGACATTTTCCTGCTTCTCTTATCTCACAGGAAAGTAAATATGTTTCAATTCTGGTTACAATAGAACTAATTATTCAGGGGAAAAAAATAAATGAAGGACAAGAGATACTCCTTACGAGAATCTAGACCAGATGCAATGAGGATTTTCTTCATTAACTTTCCTGCTTTTCAGGGGTTTGTTGTTTTGTTGCATTTTTTTTTTAACACTGTTTACTATTCTAGCTTGCAAAGCTACTTTCATGCACAGCGCCTTACAGTCTAGAACTCCCAGGTGTTCTGCTTCAATAACAACTATTCAGAAGTGGTAGTATTTTCCAGGGAAATCCATTATGTTATCCAAATTTGCATGTTATGTATCACCACTATATTTACCTCTTTTCCTAGTAAAAACCAAGAGTACAGAAAACAAATTAGGATTAAAGCTGCAGTTCTCTGAATTCTCCCAGAATGATGCTCAAATGACTACAGTGGACACCGCTTTTAACTAAATTTATCCCAGAAAAAGAGCTTGAACAACCACTTAGTAAAAGCACAACTACTGGCATGGAGTTTATTCACATTTTTCCCTTGGATTCACCTACACATACACACAATACTCACACTAAGGAAACAGACTTCCTTACTGGAGGAAAAAACATCAAGAAGAAAACTAAAGAAAAAACAGTGACTATCTATCAAATGCACTGTAATGTCTTTTACAGCTACAGAAATCACTGGGTAGTTATTTAATACAAGTCCTGGTTTCTGCAGTGCATCTGTGAAAGTGTATGGGCTCACTCAGGTGACCTGTATTGTGCTTGGCTTCTTTTGGATGCAAAGAACCGGGGGACAGAACTTGCTCCCCACAAGAGAGAAAACAAGATTTTTTCAGTGCTACCCCTTTTCTTTAGTTTTGTGTTCCTTTTAAGCTTTGCCAGTAAGCAGTACACAGAATAACTACTCTTGTTTATTTTTAAGATAAACACAATGCAATAAACAGAGTGAAACCCCTCAGTATGTTGACAAACAAAGGCACATGAAAGAATTAGGTAAATGACTGCTCAATAGTAGGATTTAATTGCAACAATAGTATCACAGCAAAGGCTTCTTCTCTTATACACCCATATATCCCTTCACAGTTTTATCATACATTTCTTTCTTTAATTTGATTTTACTTCTCTGTCTTCTCCTAAGGTGACCTTTTAGCAATACAAAAGAAGAAGAGTAAACAGTACTTCTAATATACTCTCACTGCAACATGGGCAGATGGCAGCCCACTTCTGCACTATTATTTCCTCACTTAAAAAAATTGCTGCACATCAGTTTCATCTCCCAGCACTTTGAACAGTTATTCCTTCGTCTACAGGAATGTACCTTTGAGATTTCTCCCAGGCAGCTTCTTGAAATTAAAATCAAACAAGGAAAAGCTCTAAAACTAGGTTTACTGCGCCTCCAGTTTGTTTCAATAGATGGGACTTAAAAGTCTTTCCAAGGGACTGCCTAAGGCTTGCCTTTCACAGGCTATCACTTATCAGCAGTGGCTCTTTCAATATTCCCCCTCTCTTTGGGATGGAAGATGGGGCATGAAACTTTCACAGCATTCTTGGTATTGCAATTACACCACTGGTGCACCACTCTCTGCTGCTAAGGTGTACCTTCTTAATTTGTAGTTTTGCTAGAAAAACATTTGCTAGGACACCAAGGAGCAAGCCATACCCCAAGAAGTCAGGAAAACAGCACCAGGGATCACAGAAACAGAGAGCAGCATCCCCACAGAGATAACCTAAATAGTGATTTTTTTTTTTTTGCCTTGCTGTGCTTCACATCCATAAGAAACTATGGCATCACCAACAGATGAGAGCATGGCAAAGGGAATTTCAGGCATTAATCTACTGCTAGCAGAAATTACTGACCCAGTGTGAAAAACTGGTGCTTACCTCTAAGGGAGCCACTAAATGAATCTTTCATTATAACCTGACAGCTATGAGAAGAGCATTGTGTATACAAAAGCATGGCACACAAACACCCCTTTCTATCACAGGGAGTTTAAAACAAAGCAGTATGTCAGACTTCTCCAGCACCATCCCAAGATGACAATTATTTCTGTATTTTATGTCTTATTCTCTAAAAGCTCTTAAAAAATATGGTCACTCCTCCCTCCTCACACATTTTCTCCCTATGGCAGAATAAAGAAAGTGCTACAAACAAACAAATGCTTCCTCTCAAGTTCTAGATTTCAACGCTGCAGTTTTCTAAAGGATAGAAAAGTACCACAAGCTGTGCTGTGAGTGTTGGACGACGCCATCCAACCCAGTAAACTCAGCATAAGTTATATACACCGCCTGAGCTCCTGTGGTATAACAAATAAACACAGGGTGAGTCAGGCCAAGCCAACACACACACTTAGCTTATCCCAGTGACAAACAGCTTCATATCAACACATTGGGCTGCCCATTCTGTCTACTCCCAAAATGACATGACCTGCGTATCTCGTAAGAAAATTCTGCTCCATGTACTAAAATCTAAATCATGGGTGTCATTGACAAATCCAGCCATGACAAGCTAGTATGGAAGCCTATTTCAAATGCCTTTCCAAGTGACCCTGAATCCCAGTTAAGTGCTCCACAGAACCCTTTTTAATACATTTTGCTACTGCAATATAGTAATTTAAGGAAGATCCCATTTAAAAAACCCAAAACACTGCAAATATTACACTTAAAAGAGCATCCTTCAGAACCTTATACACTTATATTTGTATCACTTCTATCCCTTGCCTCCCTTATGCACTAATCTAATCATCTGTCAAGGAAGCAAACTAATCAGTTTGACACAATTTTCTCCCTGGCAAATTCATGTTGGTTGGCTGTCTTCCCTTATCTCATTATCTCCTATGTGCTCATAAACTGCATCACAATTTTTACTATTATCCATGTAGCTGCAGGTAAGTCATGCCACAGCTGGAGAGAAACTCAACCCTATGGAGAGCTCAACCAAATCAAATATAGCAGGCTCGGGTCTGAAAGGAATATAACCACAACCCCAAAACCAAGCTGTTAAGCTCTGCCAGTTCTTGCATGTCCTCAGAACTGGAAGAACAGGATGCATGAAGTGCCAAGGAACTATTTTCTACATAAGTATCTGAATAGCAGATCGAAATTATAACAAGACAGCCTTCACAGATTCACAAAATACTCTGCATTCAACAGGCTGCTTGAAATCAACTGCTTTTACTAAGTCAAGAGGGAGACTAACACGAGAGGAGATGAACCTTTCATCTTATTTTATTCTCCATAAAGTTGTGTGTGTGTGTGTATACATGTATGTTTCAAAAATATCTTAACACAGTAAGTTGAAGGGAGCTAGGTACTTTCTATTAAGGTAAAAAAAGGCATATTTCTGTCAGACCCCCTTGTGGACAAGTTTGTATATTTTGTTAATGAATAAAACATTGGAAACAAAAGCAGCAGCACTGAGCTAGAATGAAAGCATTGATGTTGGAGTGCAGGATTTCACATGGAAGGATATGCTTTGGGGTTTTTGTCTTCCATATGCTTTTGTTAAATTAGAAGTGATACCTCCCCTTGAACACTTTACAGCTCTCAGTTTTATATGAAACAAGATAAAGATGATGAGAATACATCAGTGACTAAAGCTCTTGATAACAAGTGGCAGCACTTGCAGTTGTTGAGCTCTCCATGCCTCAAAGAGCGATGCCAGCTAACATTTCCTTGTACTAACAAGTCTTTTCCCACTGGGTCATCTCTTCACTTTCTGTGTCTGTGACATGCTGCAGCCTTTTTTCTATTATGTTGTTTTTCTCTTTGCTCCAAAAGGGTCTGTATGTCAAAGGGTGTCCTAGCAAAGATTGGACATTACTCTTCAGCAGCCATGCCACACACACCTATGCTTGTAAAGGAAGCTAACAAAGATTAGAGTCCTTTACAGTAAACCGGGCAGATTTAACAGAGTTTAACTCAACTGTTCCTATGGAAATTCACCTCTTTGCTTTAGGAGCACTTCAATAGGCCTACTTCTTCCCTCTCCCCCTCCCACTACTCCATCAAACTTTACTTGCTACATTAATTTCTCATCTCAAACCTTACTGAATTAGTTATACAAGCTTTTTTTACGTCACCGATTAAAAAGTAATCCACTAGGTGATAAATCTACATAATCCTCGTTATCTTTCCAAAAAAAAAAAGGAAGTAAACTAGACTAAATATTCTAGCTGCAAAAGGAAGCCTCTTGTAGGCTGTAACATTTGTAGCAGGACTACAGAGCTCTGGGGAAAAACATGGACAGCAAGCAGTCTATACAGTTCGTACAAACCCAAATAATCTAGGATATAACACCGAAATACAAGTCACTTGAGGCAGAAGTAGAGATGACATTACCTCTGTGTGGATACAGAATGGACCCTTACTAGCCTGTCAATCCTACTGAAGATCAGGAGTGTTCTTCTCTCAAAGTGAAAATGAGAGACTTGAGAAACTCAAAGAAGAATTGGGCACTACAGTCTCATGCATTATGATCATTCTTACCCTTTCTTTAACCTATTGATAAAACCTCTAAGTTTAATGCAGCTTGTCTCTAAACATGCATCACACCCATACGACTTTCTGTGACCACCCAGCAATGTATTTCCACAGCATCCACACAGATAAACAGAATCCTAAATTTTGTTTGGGAAGAGCAATTTTAAGCTGTGTTCTGACAGTGCCTGAATTAACTTCCTTTCTGTGACAGGCAAATGAACTGCTTCACACAGAATTTATTGAAGAGTGTGCCAATTACAAATCAAAACGCAATTTCTACAAAAGCTCTTCAGCATTCACGTCACTAACCTCTACAGCATTCCTGGGATCAGGGCAAACAGCTTCAAGAGAACAGGGCCCATTCCTTTCCGAGGTTTCTCTTCAACACCAAAGCTGCTCTCTCACTAGGTAAAAGAGAAAAAGGTTAGAATATAAATGTGACAATAAAGTCACAGAGCTCTGCTGTTCTGAAATGAAACAAGAGTCATTCCTATGACAACTGGACTTTCACAAACTAAGAAATCTTTTAAATAGCTCTGGGAAAAGAAACTAGCAAACTAGAAACTGACACACAGCAGTATTCTCTGATTAAATGATACTCACTGAGAGCACATGAACTACTAAAAGAGTTAAGTGCAAGCCCAGTAATTAATGCACTGACAGCCCGTGATCAGCAAGAGCATCCCTCTGAGGAACCAAGTGATTTCTCATCATTACAGCAGGGGAATAGGAACTAAGCTACATTGACACTAACCCAACTGAGCAACTGTGAAGCTACTGAATGTGCCGTTTTCCCTGACCTCTCCCCTAGTTTGTCTGCCTCTTATTTTCGGAGTTATAAAATATTGATCTTAGAATTTGCAAGTGGACACACACAAGCCAACAAGGGGCACCAAGTCTGAGCTCACTTCAGCACAATTCCATGAATCCATCACAACAAGGTTCTCCAGCTAACCCAAGGAAGAGGCAGTAAACCCAGCAGCGGCCATTGTAGGACCTGGCAAATAATTAGGTGAAATGCTGCACCTTGCTTAATTAGCCATGAGATGGCAGACCTTTGATTATTTTACCTCTGATCCCCAGTCAGCCCCATTTGGCACTATTACTACAGGTGTTCCTACACTCCACACCACTACAAAGTACAGGCATACCTAAAGCTACAGGAAAAACTTTATAATACAAATTATATCATTTATTGTTTCATTATTTTGTACATTAAAAGGAGCAGAAAATATTTCAGTGTGGAGAAAACTGACTTGGGTAAAAAAAGTAGTACAGTATCAGGTACCTTCGAAAGGCTTTGTAAGAGAGATGGCATTAATGTGAAAATCTTGCTCACAGACGTGTTGCTAAGCTTAAAACAATAAGACATTTTGCTACAATATTGTTCTATGCTCGAAAAACTTAAATAACTTGCAGGCAAGTGCAAGAGTTCAGCATCAACAACTAAAAGAGAATTTCTGTCCTAACTCCATCCTCCATGACCATGAAACCTTCTCCTTCCACTTTCACCTGTTCACAGGAAAAAATAAGGAGCCACCAGCCAGAACCAAATACCACCTGTGTGCACATAAAACTGTAAAAATCGGACCATGGAACTCAGAAATACAAGAAGTAGGGAGAGCACTTTGATTTTATCTCTACAGAAGCAAGTAAATATTTAAACTAAGACAATAAACAAATGGTCCTTTTGTCATAGTAACAGTTACTGGACAAACCTTAAAACAAACAGGGAACTGCAGTTCCAGCTATCTTCAACTGCATTTCACTCTATTAAGAACTTGATTACATAATCAACCACCTCTCAGGTTCAAAATGATAGATTTTTATTTTTAAATACAGACAATGGAGGTCTCAGGCTCCAAATCAGATCAGACCATGATTGCACTAAACCTAATTAACACTTACTATATTTGCAAAGCTCAAATGACCAGTTACACTACAAGTACTCAAAACCCACAAGTTTCCTTGAGCAGAAATTAAAGGGTAGTATCAGCATCTTTTCCAGTTAAAACTGTAAAAAAGGCCACAAGGGAGTACAACCCTGAAGACAGTTTGCAACCCCCTTTCATATGTGTCATTTACTTGGTCCTGAACCAAAAGTTTATAGTTTATCTATATTCCCACAGTACATTTGGAATGCCTTGTCTCCAAGTCCTGATTCCCTTACATTTATCCTACTTCCACATTTTGTCAGGGTCACAATAGCTTGAGAAAGACTTTATCAAAAGCATCTGCACAAAGTGAATTGTTTTGACTCACAGTTTCAAAACCAATAAACACAGGAGAGCAGGAGGTCCTGTTTAAACATAGTTAACAAGAACTAAATGCCTTCTGTGGTGCCAAAAAAATAAAGCACTCCTACTTTACTTCCATCAACCGATCTTCATTATTGCCCAAGCTTTAATTCTCCCTGTGGTCATCAGTTAACAAAGTCACTGCAAAACCAATAGCATACACCATCTATACTGCAGCAATGAGAAGAAGGAAGATGTTTTCAACCTTGAATACCCTAAAACACCATCCTCCAAAGAAATGTAACTAAACTAAGTAACAAAGTAGGTTAGTTTTGAACCCACAGGTCACAAAGAGCAAAACTCTGGAAGCACTAAAGGCAGCTCAAACAACTCCAGTCCCCTCACATCCCCCAGCCTAGTGAAGGCACAGAAGCCCTCAAGCAGAAATTGCAGCTACTCTGACAAAAAGCCTGCTCCAAGTTCTGAGAAAGGAGAACTGGTTCTGGCCAGTGCCAAGGAGGCAGCATAGCTTACTCTCAAATCTCCAGTATAAAGGAGAAATACACTGACTGGCATGTTAAACAAAACCTTTCCTGGAGGAAAGGACCTATGTTTTAAGAACAAGATTCAGATTTAGCTTTTCTATATGATTTCTTAGGGCATTCACCATCTCTCCATCTGCACCAGGTTCCTGACTTTCCACAGGGACAACGGATCTCCTGGTGGCACGCAGGCAGTACGGCACTCCATGGCTGTGCTGCCTACAGGCTTCCTTGCCCATTTCCTTCCACTGAAAGGAATGTAAGTTCACCCTGAACCCCTCCAGACAGGCAGCACCTTGCTCTCTGGTTAATGGCTTTCCCATTTGCAGATCACACACTCTGAAGAGGCTGCTCAAACCCACAATGGCAAAGCAGCACAACGAAGAACCAAACTGCCTGTTCCATATCTGGTGTCTGCTCCTGACCACTTCAAAAGCGCCTCAAGTGGCAATTACCTCATGAAAAAGTACACCATAAGTAACAAATGCAGCAGGGAGCTATGGTGGTTCCACCCGCAGTGCAAAACAAACACGGTGATGGTTTCTCCTCCCCAGAACGCTGCACACACAGGCGGCATCTGACTGAGCCGACGCCGGCACAGCCGAGCTCTGCGTCACCTCGTTTCCATGACCCACCACTGAACCCTGGCAGCAGCCACGGCCATTATTTTCCAGAATCCAAGTGTCATTCAGAAAACAAGTCTCAGCCACCACAAACACCCCCACCCATGGCTTACATAAAGCTCCCTGTTGCACTGAAGGGCTTTCCTTTGGTTCAAAGAGTTGGAACATGTAATTTGCAACTATTTTCTCAAAACGTAGTATTAGGGCGGCCAGCTTGAGCATGACCAATAAAAACCTAAGTGACACTTCACAGCAGTTACCATCAATTTTAACAGACATTTTCTTTTTCACTCAAGTCCCAGTCTACAGGCATTTCTTAAAGAGTTTATTTAGGCAATCTGCATAATTACATAAGAGAATTAAAAATCTTTTTTTCCATCATATGAATAAAAGCTTTTTGGCTTTTTTAAATGCAAAGTCCATTGGGTCAACACATATTTTATAACAAATGCACTCTTGCATTATAAGGGGGTTTTTTTGTATAAACATGTTTTTGTTTCAGTGTCAACTGAACTTGAACTATTTCTTATCCAAACATACTTCTTCAGAAGCGAACCTAAAAAGTTTAAATCAAGTTCTAATAATACGTATTTATGACTTGAATAACTTCTCTCAGCTGCCACTATTCCTTTGTCCTTGTCATTTAAATAATTTGCTCGCTCTAACAAGCAGTTCCAGACCTGCATCCCACTAGGTATTCAACCAGGTGTTTTAGGTCTCTTTTTATTTTGCCTCAATATCTCAGTACTCACTGTTTCTAGAGCTTAACAAATCAAACAGAATTTGATTGCTACCCTCATCAGACATCATACAAAAAGTGCTGAATAACAAAGTCTCAGCTATCACAAACCACTTGGTACCTGCAAAGAAGAAAACTGATCAAGTAACACCATAGAAATTTGTGTTTATGTACATCTTATTTCTGAAAAAGAAATACAAACATTGTGCAGACTTCCATCTTTGCTGCTTTCCCCTTATTTGTTTTCTAAGTATCCCTCTGTGGATAAACTGTGTTCATCAACTTCTCACATACCATACTGGTGCCATCAGAATATTAAAAAATGAAAGCCCTAGCAGAACATAAGGTTTCTTCTGTGCCTTCATACCCCAAAGGTATTCAACAGAAACATATTCAGACCAAACCAGCCATTTTCCTCCCTGCTTCCGTGTTTTGCAAAGTCACAAATCTCACTTACATGTTACATCAAAGAGAAGTCAAGGAAGACATTACATATAAACTGTTGTTGAAAGGAATTAGAGTAGCTGAGGGCTAGCACTTACTCCACATCCGACAGAGACAAAATCCTGCCTCTGCTGGAAAGAAACCAAAGGGATCAAAACCATTATGTGATCAAGTACATTTTCTGCCTTTTCTAGCAGAGATGTGTGTTTAGCATGCATTCTCTACCTCACTGGTTCACTTTCAGACACACTGCAAGGGATGTGATGTCAAAGCCTATCTTAAGCCAGATGAGGTGAGAAGTCAGGACCATAGGCCAGCAGGAGCAATCCACACTGCCTACTAGGATGAGAAATAACTTTGGCAACAAAATATTTTTGCTGTACATAAAATCTGAGAGAAAGAATACAAATGTGGGCAACATGCTGTCTAAGTATTTCCAGCTGTTTTAATGGTAGGATCAGGATGAAAGAGCCAGATGTTTCCCTCTGACAAAGTCAAGACCTTAAAAGCCAACATAAGGGTCAGCCCCATTTGTAAAAAATAAACAAACAAAAACTCCAAAGCTTCTGTTTCTGGCTCCCTCCAAAAAACTCTTTTCATTACTGTTCCTTATTCACTACTTCTGCTAAAACAAACTCTGGAGTTGTAGAACTGCATGCAGGAAGAAGTAAATAAAGGTTCCACATCTTTTTCCAGTAAAGTTCACAACTCCAGCATCTGGGTACTTTCTTCTCCTCACCAGTATTCCTGGATTCTTTTGCTTTTTGTTTACAAATCCAGCTCTCAGCATTCTCGTCATACTTCCAAATGAATGCATACTTCCTAGTGAAGACTCCATTAACCTCCTCCTGCTCAAGAAGGATGAAGGAAAAGCATTAAGGCACACACTCCACCTTCTCAGAGATCAACCCGTGAGGCTCACAATAGAAAACGGCAAATATGACGCACCCAAATCCACAGACTTGTCACCACAGACTGCTTAAAAATTTTCATAGACTATTATTCCATCCATCTTCAACTCAGAACATGGCTGAACACCCGTAACTCGGTGTTCTTGCTGTCCCTAAGACTCAGTGTAACACAGCTCGGAAACACTAGAAAGATGATACCAGTGGTGGGCATGGAGGAAACACCATCACAGCTTAAATACAACTTTCTGAAGGTGGAGGGGGAATATATAATCCCAACAGCTAATCATGTTTAGACAGATAAAAATAAATTGGGGAGAAGAGAAAAAGAAGATACCTCACTCTGTGGAACAGCATGCCAAGTTCCATGCCAGCCCTCAAAACACCTTCACACTCAAGAGCAAAGGAAAGAACCCTCATAAAAGGGGTCTTAATGACAGACTGTTACAGCCATCCTGCTATACACAACTTTTAAATGTTGCTCCTCTACACTGAAGTTGTCTAAGACCTAAACACAAACAACAGAAACCCTTGATAGATCTCTTGGACACCATGCACTCTATGTCTTTCAAACAGCTCCTCCTTACCCTAAAAAATTTTAGTCTTGCCTTTCAGCCAGGTTCTTCTCAATACAGCAAAGCCTCAGAAGATGTAGATGTGAATGGCCAACCAGATATACAAGGAGACGTCAACCCAGAGAAACTGCTTGAACTGCAACTGCATTCATATCTCCTCCAGAAGCATCCTCTACGCAGAGAGGTAGAACAGAAAACAAGAACTTCAACAATCTGGCACTGGGTACAATTTGAAAGCAAGGAAAGTTTAACACCAACAACTTAAGCTTTTTTAAAGCAACACAATGAAAGTCAAGAAAATGAATCCAGTCTCATTTATTGCAGGCAAGCTCTGTTGGACAGCCCAAATTTTGTTTCAGTGTAACTGCAGTCACTTGGAAGTCAGGAAGAATTAATGCAACACCTGATTTCTATGCCACTGGAAAGAAGAGATGCTCCATAAATGACATTTGTGTTAAGTCAAAGCCAAAATTAGTCTGAAAGAGGAACAAGAAAATTGTCATACACGCTTCATGCTACTTCACCTTTTAATTACTCCCTAATTAAATTTGCATGCTTTGATAATATCTACTATTATAAGTTGATGCTCCAAATGGAAATAAATGCTAATTCCCTCTCCAAATGAACCATCAAAACCATGTACATTTAAATAGATTAGTAAAATTTATTTCAAGCTGTCTTCAGAATGCTCTCACCTACCTTACTCAATCCACAGTTTACAAAAGTCTTTGCCAAGGGTGCATTTATTCGGTCACCCATAAACAGTCTTCTGCTCTTAACAGCAAAGAAAAGTGCTTCTTGTAGAAATAAATCACAATGTGTCAGTGCTAAACTCCAGATGGTCCCTCCATAGACATGCTGAACTGATTTGCAGGTCACCTGTGACACAAAATTTCATTAATTATATTGCTTGATAAGAAGCACCATCTTTTTTACATAGAGGTTTTCCAACTAAGCAACTGGATCTTAATGCTACAGAACTATGATTTCTGTCATTGAAATACTGGCTGTTGTTTGTATCTAAGTACAGAATGATACAGGATGGAAGAGTTCTGTGAAGCTCAGTGGCCCAACCTTGCTCAGCCCAGAGGCAGCTTAGATCAGGTGCTCAGGTGAGCTCTGAGCATCTCCAAGGGTAGAAACCCCATTGTCCCTTTGAGAAACCAACTGTGCCTTTAACCTTCACGGTACAAATTTCTACCCTCCTTATAACTGGCCTTGTGTTGCTTCTCTCCCGTGCCTCTCATCTTATCCCTGTGCATTTCCAAGAAGATAAAGATAATCAAAATTTCTACAGTGGACATCTCTTCTGAAATACAGATTAGTGACCACAGAAATACTTTATAAGCTGATCAGATATCTGAGGACAGGGCCCTTAATCAGATCAGTCAAATGCATACTGAAATAGAGTATTTTTTATATAAACTATTAGTTTATTTATGAAAGAATAAACTAAACCTACATGAACACACATAACAATTTGCTTCATCAGTGGGAAACAAAGACCAGAACAGAGAGGGGTTCTCCCTCTATTTCAGGAAGCTAATGCCTAGCTAGCTCTTTAGTTTTCCACAGGATGAATAAAACCCTCTGGATACAGAGACAAACCTTGATTATCTAAATCACTGGTATCTAAAATTCTGAAATCCAGAAGTCAAATACATGCCTGGAGGACAGATGCTCTGGCATCCCTAAGAACAGATCAGCTACCTTGGTATTTGGAGGCTTGCAACACAATTTTAAATACTATGTTCAATTATCTCACTGATGGGGGTATGGTTAACTGTATTTTTTACAAAGAGAAGTGTGTAAATTGTTAAAAACATTACATTCAACAGTAAATAAAGATTTTTTTTTTCCCTCTCAATTAGTGTCTACATGCTTGCTCGATATAGTTACACTCACTGATGTGAGATTGCATAATATAATCAATACATCACTATGTTATCCCTGCCGGTACTTCCAAGCTTATATTCATTTTTATTTACTTTAATTAATCACAAAGTTACAATTTCCTAACAAGGACTGAAGGCTGACCTATATTAAAAGGTGCCACAGGCTATTGGCAAACCAAAGACGAAGCCAGGCTTTTCACAGCACTGCATGGTGGGAGGACAAGGGACAACAGATATAAATTGATACAAGAGAGGTTCAGACTGCACATAAAGAGAAGCTTTATTCCCCCACTGACAACAGAGAGGCACTAGAATGGGGCCCAGAGAAGCTGTGCTGTCGCCAGACTTGGAGATTTTTAAGACATGACAGGATCAAGCCCAGTACGTCTTGGTCCCATCTCAGAGCTGGTCCTGCTGTGAGCAGGAGGTTGGACTACAGACCTACCAAAGTTTCTCCCAACCTGAGAGACCTTGAGAGGTTCTCTTCCCCACTGTCATGTATAGAGTGAGTAGTAATCCCAGTGTTCCATTCCAATATTTAACACGCAAAGTCAGCTGACATGCTGCCCTGCTTTCCCAAACCTCCCAATTGCAAAGATTCTTTTCACTCTGCAGCCTTCAGCTTCCTGCCTATCCTGACACTTTACAAAAGGGAAGGTAACCTTCCACCAGGGGACATAATTTTTTCTCCAAGCATCTACTTGGTGGCCAGAAAACCAGTCATTAAGTCTGCAGTACATGAAAAACAGGAGGAAAAGAACAGAAAGCAGACTACAGAACATACTGGGCAGAGGACAGGCCCTCCCCAAGCACACAGACCTCCTGACACGCAGCGTCTTTTGTATTTAACTTACATCCAGCCCTACAAGTTCCAAGCAGGTTCCTCCAGAGCTCTACCAGTCACCTAGTCCAGCACACGAGTCCTGTGACAAGTTTTTCTCCAGCACCTGCAGTGCTGGAGAGGGGCAACATTTTGGCCTGTGCTAACAACCCTTCCATAACAAAGATCACAGAGAATATTGGCATGGCAACATTTTGGTGGTCCTACCTGGAGTTGACACTAGGGTACTACCCAAAAGCAGCTGTCCTGGTGAGCTGCCTTTGACAGCAGCACAACCATTTGCATGGTGCTGTTCTTCAGGTAACATTTTCATAGAGGCAAGAGCTGTCTTGCATCAAATTAATTCTTGCATCTGTGAAATCTCTGCTTTTGTCCTCTGCAACACTGGGAGAAATTGTCCCAGAGTAAAGAAGATGTAGCTATGCTTTCTGGACAGCAGTTTTAGCCTATAAGCACCTCCTCAACAGTGCCCTCACCTTCAAACACAGCACTGAGCCACTCATAGCATGCACACCACTGGGTCACTTGCTCAGTGTTGAGAGAAAGGGAAATTAGGGCAGCTGGCAGAGAGGAAGGAGACTTCCAGGTAATTGGCCAGCCAGGCTGCACGCACTTCCCACCAGTGCACTGCCCTGGGCTCAGCACACAGTTCCCAGGCTGTGCGCTGCACAGCTGGTGTCCAGGTATATCCAGGGATCAGAAGAAACAGATTTGCAACACAGCTTTCATTTCTGGGTTTCCAGGTAGCTATTTCTGTTCTACGAGAACTCTTTTCTGGTCAGTAGTGACCTTTAACTCCAAGCCTTAAAGGGCATGTATTTCAATAAATTGTCTCCTAACTATTAAATTAAATGTTACTGTTCTGAGAATGTGTGTGGGTGATGTCTCTTTTTGACAGAGAATTTGACCAGCTCAGATACAGTCAATACATAGTCTGTCCACCAAAAGAACAGATCAGTATATATTTAAATGTTTATGAACCACCTAAAGATTCTGTTCAACATTGCAAATGAACAAGTCAAAGTTGACGATATACATAAATCCTAATTATAAAGATTTATTTATTCTATCACACACTACACCATGAATCTTTAGCTCCCAGATTCTGTTTCCAAGGCCCATGCACAGCTATAAAATGCTTTGTAGCTATTGTGGTGCTAGTCATGTCACCACAATTTGCCAGCCTTCACCTTTCAGGAGAGTGCTGCAGAACCCTGGTTCTCATCTCACCGAAGAGTCTTTTTACTCAGCTCCTTGAACTCCCACCTATAACCAGTCCTCCGTACTCTGCAAGTTTGTAAGGCTGGTATATATTTGGACAGCTCTCTCCAGGTCCAATTTCTAACTTAAATGAAGTAACAAGGCATGTTAGAAAAGGAACACTAGGACAACAATTTCCACAAATGCGGATTTTACTGCACAGTTTACCAGCATCTAGTAAATGAGATAGTAAATGAGATGATGCCTTATTCTAGTAACTGCATGGAAACAAAGAAATCCACTGAATTATGGCCACAATCCTGAGAGAAGACAGATATTCTGAATATCATCCAAGATCATTTACTGTGTTCCTGGGAGAGCTTGTTCTGCAGACTGCCTGCAAAGTCCTCACATCTTTGGATTCTATCTTCTTGGCAGCTGCCAGGGATCTCATTTTGAATCAAATATTTCCTGTCTTGCTCAGCTAACACAAGTGTTAGAAATAAATTTTTTTAAAATCCCAACAAACATCAGCAGACTAAAATGATACTGAATATCCCAATAACTGCTTCAGTCTGCAATGTGAAATCAAAGTAAAAAGTCACGTTTTCATTTAGTGACCCCCAAGCTGAACAGATACCTCCCCACAAATGGGGGTCAGACCTCCCCATGCAGCTCATCATTGGCACTTAATAAACTAAGCTAACTGACTTTTCTTTTTTCTTGAACCAAAGGGAAACTAAGGTACTGCAGAACAAGCCCTACAAGAAAAAAGTAGTCTAAATGGAGTCACTCTCAAAATCATCTGCAAAAATTATGACCATATACTTCCTCCTCTTCTTTCAGAAAGCAGCACTCACTACTTGAGACATGCCAGTGTGTTTCTCAAGTGTCTCCCTAGACCATCCCTTCATTCCTCAACTCATTCATTCCTTTTTCCTTTTCTTCCGAGATGTTATATCTGAGGGAGATCACAGGCCAATAAAGATCTCATAATACCCACTCCTTATAATTATTAACTAAAATGAGATTAGATGAGTAAGTAATACCCATTTTTATCCTCCAATTAACAGTATAACTTCATGTAGTGCCTAGCAATCTTAAGAAGTTGAAGGTGTAAGAATGCAGATAACAGATTTCGTTTCCGATGTTTTCTTTCTGTCCAAGCATGTATTCCACACAAAAAGCTTCCTGTCAGAACTTCAGACATTGATGTCTTTACATAAAAAAACATGGGTGAGTGTTCAGAGAAAAATCTGTAAAAACACATGGATGCAAATTTCATATCTAGACCATTTTCAATGACTAAGTCTTAATACACACAGGGAAAAAAAAGTTAAAGACATGGAATGACTTAAGGAAGTGTCACTTGCCAATATGAAATTACAATGTGTCTTCAGTCATCCAGTAACCTCAATATTTGCGTGATCTGCATGACCAATCATGAAGAAACCTCTTAAGAGAAAAGTTCAACAAACCAGAAATTTAACTGGTTTTCCACAGATATCCAGCTCTCCCTGTTACACAGGCACAAAACCAAATCCTCATAAGTAAATATTTCAAACAGATTTGTAATTACTAAGTTTGTGTATGCATGAAGTTTTTGTTTCCATCTGGATCTTTGTTTTATTCTTTTTTGGGGGCAGGTGGTCTGGCTTGATTTGGGGTTTTTTGCTGAGGAAGGGAAAGTGGACAACATTCAGGAAGAGGATTTTAACAGCTACTTGATGATGCATCTTGATCCTTCCTTGCCCTTAACACATTTTAACTCAATTTGCTGCAAATATAACTTGAAGAACTTACTCGTCCTCTGCCTGTGAGCTACCAACAATATCATTCATCGCAATTTTTTTCCTCTATTACCTGCCTGGAGCATTTCCCAAATGAAGAAATTCTACTACTCACACTAAATGCAATCTAAGTTGATCATAATTATTTTTCCTATTGAAAAGTTAAAACTACTTGAAAATTCTGCACTAGAATTATCAAAGTAAACCAGAAAAGCACGATTCTGGCTAAAACTGTGTGTGCCATAACAAAGTGTACAAAAAATATGTCCATAATGGAGAAAAAGAGAAACAAACCCCCAGGCCAATAATAAAGTTTCACTACTGTTCTGCTACATGAGAAATAAGTGAACATGAAGTAAAAAAAAAGCTAAGAACTGATGAGGTATAAAAGCTACCTGTTAACACTATTTAAACTGTTGTTTATTTGTGTTTGGATATATTTTTCCAGGGGAGGGAAGTGCCTTTACAGTTACTCTGAAAAATACCATTAATGACACCAGGTAACCATAATTTGATGACTATAGATTCCTACCCATTCTGTAAAGAATGTCACGTTTGACTTGCTGTCCACATCACTGAAAAACAAACCAAAGTTCAAGCGGTGTTATCTTGAAGGAATTGAACTTTTCATTATATAATCAGAATTTTTTAGGTTTGCTCTGACAAAATGAGGAGCACTGCTGAACACTACAAGGTGCCAAAATAAACACATTTTAAAACTGAGATCTGGTGAAATAGAGCTGGAAAAAAGGTATCACAGAACCAGGAAAGGTCTTATATTCTTCTCTTGTATGAGATAAATCATTAAGTTTACTGATGTCATGACCTTCCTAGTTTATAAGGGCTTCACTTCTTTTTTAGAAAAAAAAGCTTAACCATGGTAAGATACTAGATTTCCACGCTTTTCAATGTCCAAACAAGACCGATTTTCATATTGCAACCAAAGTCTTTCAGGAGATGGCAAGCTGAAGTTAGTTTCTTTAGAGAGCTCATTTCAGGCAATAATGTTTTGCTATATTTGAGGTGAAAAGTTACCACCTCAGCTCTCTTCTGGATCTAGATTCAAAGTGCAAACAGTCTTTAAATAGTGTGATCAAGTACTGCTCTTGATAAAAATTCTTCCCATATCTCTCGTTACCAGGTAACACAATTGAGATTTACCTCTTGTAAAAGTAAAGGTACAATGGACAGATTAGCCAGAAATTTCTTTTAACAGAATTAACATTTCATGAATATGTTCTTAAGGAGTTAATTAGAAAATCCAAACAGCACCTGATAGGACAGACAGCACAGACTGAAAAAGAAATTCCTCACAAATATTACTGAACTTGAGCTGCTGTTCATTTCCACTGTGCTTCTAACACCACTGTAAATTGGTACCAACCCTCACCTGCAATTCACTAGAAGCATGTGTAGAATTATCATTTCCCATTGCCTTCAACATAATATAAACTCTCCAGTAACCAAACTCAACACTGCACAAAGGGGAAATTCAGGCAATGGCAACATGGAAAAGAAACCACCAGATTTAAAAACAAAAACAAACAAAAAAAATCTCTTCTATGAAGTAGCAAAGAAACATCTTCCTCCTAAATTGTTCAATTCCTAAGATCTCTAACTTAGTTGCTAACTATTTTTGAAAACAATAGCAAGAAAAATAAAGTCTTTTAAAGTTACCAGTCTACACCAGACCTTGTCATCCAGTCACACACTAATTTATGAACATTCATTCACACATGTTGTGTCAATGAATGGCTAAATGTTTCTCAAGGATCATATCACTTAAACCCTTGATGAAACAATTGGAAAAACTACATATATAAAGCAGAGACTTGGAGGCAAGCAATAAATACTCCAGGAACACACTGCTATTAGGACCACAGAGTATTATGAAAAGCAATGTCAAAACTCCCAATCAAGTTTTCTACCTTACAACAGCACTGTTTTTGTGAACTCTGCAGTAGACCAAGGCATTCTCACCAACATGCTGACTAAGAATTAGCCATTATATCAAGTTGGGGTTTTTTTGTTTGTTTTATGTATTTTTCCAGAAAAATCTTTACAACCCTTCCCTTCTCATCATTACTTCCTAGGTTTCTCCAGTACCAGGTGGCCTGATAAAGTATAACGTTCTGGAATTTACAGTGCCAGAACTACAGGGCTGAGGTGAGAATTCTAGCAGAACCTTCACTAACAATGGAAATAATCAAGTCACCCTATGATAAATGTGGCTACAGAATACAGTCTCTTCCAAGCCAGAACTCAATGTCCCTGTCATGAGAAATTGAAGGGGCAAGATATGAGTAGACAAGATTGAAGTATACATGCTATACATCCAGTCTTTTGGTTGCAAAAGAGAGTATCTATCTTCCATGTGCCTGGTCTGTCTATAGCAGATGGGGCAGACTGCCACTGAAGGAAAAGAAATCCCAACAAAAATAGCCCAGAAGAAAGGACCCCAATTTCCTACAATTGACAGAACCTTGCCACCTCTCCAAATACCCAATCTACAGTACAGACACTGTGAGCACGAAAATACAACCTTTGCACTCCCTACAGCTTCTTTAGCATGAGACTTAGAAACTAAATAAGGACCTTAAACCTTTAACCCCAATTAATTTCCCGATATAGGACATTAAGCACTAGAGCCTATTTATGACTGATGCAGATCCCATTTAACAAAGCAACAAGCAGTGCAGCAAACAGTGTGGTACCACAGATCAACCATTATTTCTCCTCTGCTGGGACCTGTAGACCATATAGTCAGTTCATCTGTAAGCAGGGAACAGCACTGCAAACTACAAGTCTACCATCTCTTCTCCCATCTCCAAACGTTTTATCAAGGATCACAACAGCCTGCCTTGGTCACTTAGGCTCACAGGAAGCCATGTAACATGAAATGGAAATGACATGACATAAAACTGGGAACTGAAAATGAAGTGTGAATAGGCAAGCATTTTTACAGTATATTAATTGCCTTTATTATACTGCAGTGAGATCACTCGGCTGTAAAAGCATGAGATTTACAACTACCTCATCGTACACACAGGAGTACTATATTTTATTTCGTGATCCCAGGGCAGGGCCAGGGGGGAGAATTAATATTTCTCTCAGGCCCACCCTCTGAAGGAAGGGAAAAAAACCAACAAACTAAACAAACACCAATTATTTACATGTTTCTAAAATCATGAGAATGTGAACTTGTAACTTTTGACCTTAACTCCAGCAAAGGCCATCTGCAATATTTCATTTATATCCAAGAAAATGCCTTTTCTTATATACCCATAAAGTATCAAGCTATTTATTTCCCTATACATTTCATACTTCCCATGATGTACAAGGGCAGTTTGATTTTGCAGCACAGGGAATTGAAGACTGAACCCAAACAAACCACTCTCTCAATGGCATTGGAAAGAGAAGGCAACAGCAACATGGGAAAAAAAAGAACTTGTTCACAAACAAATCGGGGGGGTGGGGGGGGAAGGGGGGGGAAAGAGAAGAAGAAAAAGCAGCAACCAGAACACAAGCAGCTGGTGCTCAGGGACTAGGAAGGACTTTGGCTCCACAATAACAGGATCAGTTGCATAATCGCTGCTGCCTGAGAAGTTATACAATGTCTGCCCTTCTGTTATTAAGAAAACAAATAAGCAACAAAAGTCTTCTCAGGGCACAGAAGCTAATAAATGAAATACCACATGTTAAGTCCTACTAAAGAGAAAGAGCTTTGTAGTTTCAAACATTACTTTTTAGCTTACTGAAATATTAAACATCAAATTCTACTTTGACCCTTGCTAAAAACATCTATTTCCTCTAAAAGCAACATGTCCTAAAGCCAGTGCCAAGCCACAGGAATTTACCACCTGGCTTTTCCAGCCCTGCTCTCAGAAGACATGTTTGCATGGGAGAAAGCTGTCCCTAAGGCCAAGTTGCATGACATGTGACCTCTCCTGCTGCTGTAGAACTTTATGAATTCTGTTGCTGTCATGACATTTGAACCAAAGTCATAAACTACAAAAATATCCCAAGCACTAACCTGATTCTAATTGTCTAATTGGATATTGTGCAGTTACTTACAGGAGAAGCAGCATAGTATTTGCAAGAGAAATGAAGACCTATCAACCTATGAGGAATGACATCACTGAAGAATGAGCAGGAAAGAGGTTTTCCTGAGTGGTCATGTATTGTGCAGACCTGAAACTGTGGCATCGCACAAAGAGTGAAAGTGAGGTTTGATTCAAGAGTGAAAGACCACAAAGATGCTGCATGCTAATTAAGAAGCAGTTGAATTTGAGTCTGCCAGCACTGAATCCATAAAGATAATTCTAGCCTAATTATAGCTCTCTCGTTAAGGACTTGGGCCAAAAAAAAGAACAAAAGCTCTATCTCCTCATCTAAAATTTGCATTTCCCTGTGATTTCCTCTCTTCTTCTCTAAGTCTTGTCCATTTGGTTCTTCTTACCTCTGGGTCAGAAGTTTTATATCTTTTCACCATGATTTGGGCTCACAGCCCAATGCTACTGCATTGCAGAATCAGCAAAGACATGATGCAGCAATATTCCTGAATTTCTTTGGATGTGGAAGTACATGTCATTGCTGCCAATCTCTGAAAGCCATCCAAATAAAATTCAGAGGCCCATGGCATTTCAGAAAAAAATTTTAATAATTCACAATGATGACACACTAAGATGGCCATCTTGCTACTCAATGTCCTGTTATTTTCTAGCTCACATCTAGAACACTGCAAAATTCACTGAGTGTGCAAAGACAAAACAAACATTCAGTCTGCTACTCACCCCTACAACTCCAAGCATTACCTCCTGTGCTCAGCACACACTACTTCCAGAAACAACTGCAGGGATTAGCTGAGAAGTGAAAAATACCAGGATCTGTACTGCAGTGGAAGCACAGACCAATTTCAGAAGGAAGAGAGACACCTAACCCATATTCCCCTTGCCTCCACTCCAGCCTGCCAGCTCCTGGATAAGCAGACAGAATGAGAATGGCACCATCCCTAGTGAAGAGAAAGAGAGAAGCTGCTAACCCAAAAGCCTGCACAAAGGAATATGGTGGCCACATGCTGATTCTGTACACACAAGATATTGAGGGACTAGCATTCAGGGAAAGGCCCACTCCTCTCTGCTTAACTCACCAGCACTGAACTTGACTCAGGAAAATGATGCAGCTGCTGTTCTGCCTCAGCAGACAGTCTTGACCAGTCACAATTCCAGAAGCAGTGGCCAGGTCACAGCAGCATTTCATTAGCAACCACCTTAAAAGGAGAGCAGCACATTCCAACTCCACCTTTCTTATCCTTTTTTTTTTTTTCTTCATGTCAGGGATTGCTGCAGATGGCAATAATCCAATCCTTAAAGCCCCTTATTATGAACATGCTACAAAGCAGCATAGCCTTATCCATAATGTCTCAGTTCTGAATTAAGTAAGCCACTTACCTCTCCTAATGCTTCTGCAACAACTCAGAATTTTGATTAATGACCTGCTCTGCAACAAGAGCCCTTACACCAACTTCATCAGCAGTCCCCTCACAGTTCTCTGGCAAATGCTTTGAACAATTCTCATGTTCAGGACTCAGGGGAGCCATTTTACCTGTTCAAAGAGCAAAGCAACACCAGGCAACTCTCAAGACACTACTGTACACTAATCCAAGTGCAACTGGAACAGCTATTGTGGATAAAGAGTACGATGCCCTTCCCTGTGGAAAAGAAAGGCAGATCTGAAAATCCCACCCACCCTGCCATTCCTTTTGGACTTGGTGCTAAGGAAGGAGCAGAAGGAGAAAAATCACAAAGTGCTCCAGGACTCCAACAAGAAAAATCTGGCACTGTAAAAAATTTACATATAAGACAGATACCTAAATGCTAAAAACTCAGCAAGTAGTAAAGCTCACAGCTAAGCTTCCAAAGCTCCTCACTCTGCTACCCACTTTCATTAGAAATAGCTTACACAAAAATGTGTCCTATTAGTAAACTTACACATCAAAAAGATAATTGACTCAAAAGACTCACTTCTCAGGTAGCTAGGGTTGCTCTACAGTTGATAACTTCTGATTGAACTCGGAAAGAATGATCTTCAAACCAATACCTCAGGTAATGGGAATTAAGTACCTGCAAAAGGCAATTATTTCCTCCCAAGGCTATAAAGGCATTCCACACACTCTGTCTTGATTTTGGACAGCTGGGTTTGCACACTTGAGAGAGGTGAATTCCACCCTCTGTGCAGCTCAGCAGTTTCTCTTAACTTAATCACCCACTGTTCACCATCAGATACTTCAAATCTATAATGATCTCTTTTCCAATGAAGAGTGGACAGACAACTAACTCAGACTCACTGCAAAATCCCTCCTAAGACACCAGGCTTTTTACATCCAGGTAATTTGTCTTCAGGCTTCACAAATATAATTGAGGTTCATTCTGAGTCCTGAAAAATCTTCCCCATTACATTAAATCTATTTCTTTCTTCAAAGAGGGAAGAGAGAAAAGAGCAAACTAGAAAGAAAGAGGAAAAAAACCCAAAAGGCAATTATCAGTGACTTGGAAAAAAACGACAAAATTGAGCAGGCAAGTTCTGGATGCACAAGGGAAAAAGGAGATGTATCCAGAAGACAAGAAGGAGATGCAAAATGGAAGACAGACTACAATTCTGTGGACACAGAAGTCCTGAAAACCTACTTACTTAAACCACGAGAAGCTCAAACATAGATGTTCAAATCTGATTATTCCCGCTTCATAACCCTAGTTTGGGAAGAGGTCAAAAATGAAGGCAACAACAGCATAAAATAATGAAAATAATTGTCATTTGTTTTTCTCTTTAAATCACTAGAAGGTTTTTGCCTGCTTTGTCAGTAGCATAATCAAGGAAATCCCAAATCCTACTGTGTTTTGGCCTAAGAAAACCAAAACAAAAAAAAAGGAAAAAACAAAACAAACAAACAAACAAAAAAAAAAACCAAAAAACCCAACTAAAAAACCCAAAACAAAACAAAAAAAAACCCCAAACAAGACCCTACCACTTCCTAAACCTGTCAAGTCTCAAAAACTACCCTCCTGCCCAGCAAAAGAAAAAACCACAAAACTTTCATCCACACATCATCCCAGTCAACAAGAAATTAACACAAAGAAACAAAATTAGGATTCACATATCTTGCATAAAATTGAAGTTAACTCACTGATCATCAATCTATGGACAAAAGGAAGCCATTCCAGATTCTATTAATCAGAAACAATTATGCTGATCCCAAATTACCAGTGCATGTACATGCTGAAATAAAAATAACAGCAAATGATTTGTCTAAAAAAAAGCAATAATATTTAGAACATCAACGATATCCTGGATTTAGATGAACTGAAATTACTAGAAGCAATTAAGAGGGGAAAAAAATCTATTTAGTCTTCAGTGTATTCTCCCTTTGATTTTTAATAATAATTAGTAAGATCTCCATATTTAAAAAAAAAAATAAAAAGGGAGGAGGAGCAAGTTCTGAGGTAGGTCCGAGTACATCAGGCCCACACTGCTATCTGGGATTTCTCCTGTGCTCTGACGCATTTCCAGGAGGACACTGGAGGAATTCTCTGTAGCAATCTTTTTCTGAGCAATATTTTGGCATGAATCCAAAGTATTTGTTTTAAAACAGAAGCCCAGCAGACTGGAACAGCAACAGACCTGCAGAAAGTCCATAAAGCATAATTTTCTTTCAAGGGCAGATCAGGAACAGCATACAATTGAGATTATGATGCACAAAAAAGACTCCAAAAAAATCCCTTAAACCAGCAGAACGGATAAATGAATGCTCCAACAAACCAGCACACACACAAATAACACTCCTTTGCTGGCTCTCATAAACAGCCTTTTCTGCAAGAGCAAAATATTAAAAAAACAAACAAGCAAAAAACCCCACCAAGCCAGGAAAGGGAATTAATGCATTTGTTTCATTTAAAGCACTCCCAGGAGCAACAGTAGCACTTACATGCCTGACTTACAAGAACAAACACTGCAAGAGAAACATTAACTGTGAAACACAGATGGGTCACTAAGCTGGGTTCTCTTACTTGTGGCAAGCTGACACATTCCTTCCATCTGCCTGCCCAGACTTGTCAGCATTCTGCTTGGAAGTGGCTGAGAAACCTATGGCCACGTGGATACTGTAAAGTGTACATTCAGAGAGAACCTCCTCCATCAGCCCAAAGGGACAAGCCCACCATCCAGCAGGAGGTGCCCAACAGGGACTGGTGACAAGGTGTCACTAACCAGCGGCAGGAAGGAGGAAGGTAACAAAGTACAAATAAACACTCAGGATGACTGAAAAGTAAACAGTGTCAGAGGTACAAAAGAAATACTCCCTCTTAAACTTACCAAACTTTCTCATCCAATTAAAAAGCAGGGACAAATCTCTGCCTATGTCCAAGTGAGACTGACTAGTACTATTTCCTAAACTGAAAGATGGTGAGAAAAGTCTTGCATGATGACTGCAACACAATTTTCTTAAGCTTGCAGATCTATAAAGATAGTTCAGAAGAGAAACTACCTTCCAAGAACTACTGTGGCACAAATGGCACTGCTTTGTGTCCACTTCCATCTCCCTGCCCTGTTGACAATACAACCAGCATGTTGGAAGCCAGAAAGAAACATACTGGTTTAGTACTGGTAGGACCTCATATTCTGAACTCATCTGATGTGCCGAAACTATTGGGGGGAAATTATAACAAATAAACACACACCAATAACAACAAAACAAAACACAGCATCACAAAAACCACCAAAACAACACCAAAACCCCACAAACCTAACAAACAGACACAAAAACCCAACTCCCTCCAAGCTCTCACCTGCTGGGTTGTGTAATGAAATTTCTATCATTTTGAGACTGAATTGTGTTATTTAGACAAGCTATATTAGTTCAGATTTGCCAGACATCTTTCTCAAAGCCATTTGTATTTGCTATCTCACTCTCAAAATTGATCATTTTGAGATAAACATGGTATCTTCACATGAAGATGCTCATTCACCACCAGAGCTGGCACACGCTGCTCAGCATCATTAAACTGATACCTTCAGCTCAGCAACCTCTCTTTAATCACATTAAAGGTACACCAGCTAATTCAAGAAACAGAAGCCAGTAATTCATGCACCTGGACGAGCACACAGGGGGAGTAGGTGGTAATTACTAACCAATTATTTGGATACAATTATTTGAATCTCTTTGCAGACGGGCACCTTCCAATGACACCCATTTTAGTACCTCGAAATGCATGGCTACGTGCTAGAAACCAGAGTGGGAAGAAGGGATCTGTGCACACAGAACACAAATCCCAAAAGAACAACCAGCAAGCCCATGGCAACATGAGTTACATGACCCTTGGATGCGGCAGGAGGCATCCCTGAATTGGGGGAGGAGAGAAGGTTTTCAAAGCAGGCAAGAAATATTACTCCATAAACCAGCACGCCGACAGACTACTCTGAGACATCTAAAGGTCAGTCTTCTTATAGCTCAGGAGAGCAACCCGAATACAAACAATGACTACCATTACTTTATTACTGGAAGCTAAATTTATTATTGAAGGTCAAGATAAAGTTAAAAAGAGCTTGGGTCGTCATCTCTGCATGCAGATCATATTTACACAGCTCAGAGCTCTTGGACCGAGCAGATAATGGCATTACAACACGTACTGGAAGGTGAGCAAACTCACTTTCAGTATGAAAACAAAACCTCCTAGGAGTGGTAACTGGCCAGGAGAACAGGTTACTAACCATGTAAGAGTCTCCCTTAACTCACAGCTGTTAATTACACAGAACATCTTTTTAAAGAGACACTCCCATTCAAATACAAGATGTTTCAACCAATGCAGCACTGCTTATGTGGATGATAATTTCTTACTGCAAAAAACACTACAGTCATCCAAAGCTAATCATCACCACTGAAGCACCAGATTCTTCAAGAGGCAGTGTTTTTAACTAAGAAAGGATACCACATAGAGTGAAAAGATGCCAAGCACTGTAATTATACTGCTCTAGTACACGTTTTTCAGCTATTGCTCTGGAACGTCCATGTTCTCCATCCTTTTCTCTTCCTCTCCTCCTACTTTTCCATGCCTTTTTATTGAAATAAAAATTAATTTAGACTGGGCTGGCTATTCTTCCAGATGAATCAACATGACATGTCAAAACAAACAGCAGAAAATAAGAGTAAACTAGTAAGAGGTAGAAATTTGGAGACATCAGTAGAAGCCTACATACTTAGTACCAGCCTTGAGCTCATGATGAAGTCTTGCCATCCTCCTTTCAGGCCTGTGCAACATTCTCTGTGAGGCCTTAGAGGAGTCCCATCCCTCATACTCGTTACAAATGGTATAAACTAACACCAAAATACTTAAGCATAGCAATGAAAAAAAGAAAGGGAGGGCAAGAACACCACGTTCTTTCTGCAAGAGAGAAATAAGGAACAGTATTAATGCAGTATCTGTAAGCACACACACTCCACACAGCTCAGCCTAAGCATTACTCTAACAGTACCCAAGGAGAGAGCTGGAGGGGAACATAAAACTTATTTTTAACCCAAAGAGTCACAGTAAACTGGTCAAAAAATCCTCACATCTTGTTTGCCTGACTAGGTTTTTTTCTTCTCCTACTTACATGTTGTTAATGGAGAAACTGGGGGAAGAGGGAGAGGGATCTATTTTGCAGGTTTTACCTTTTATTGGTAGATTTTTGCTTGTTAACTGGCAAACTGGACATTGCCATATAAGCAGTAATTAAAAAGAAGGTGAAAAGAACTCTACAAAATTCAAGATACCTGCAGACAAATACCTCTTGTCCAGACTAAAAAATAACAGCCATACTTAAAGAGAAAAATAACAGAAAAAAAATAAAAGTCTTCATCAGGCCTCCATTTTCCATTCACACAGGCAAAGCTATCTTCTTGAAACATTTATACAGAAAACTACCCAAGGAGACTCTTCACATGTTAGAAAATACAACACTGTGCACCTACTTTTCTTCTTTAAATATCAAGACCATTCATTAACTCCAAACAATGCAATTCTTTTAAAAACATGTGTTGTTCAGAGACTTTTTGTCCAAAATTATTTAATGCTTTAACAAGACTTCTGACCAGTGTTCCATGTTCCAAGTTTATAGTAAACTTTCAGTCAAGTCAGGGTGCTCCTGATTGACCTCCTGTCCTTCTCCACCTGATGAAGTGCAGGCTCATTCCTTGAACATCCACCCTAAGCCAAGTAAAAGGGTCAAAGCACACTTGTTTATAATTAATTTGTTTAAATTCACAAAAGAGCTTGTTTTCTCCTGGGTAGAGGTAAGAGCCCTCTGCAAGCTGTGCTAACTTTTCAATTAGGTTTACCTCAGCCACTGCCAGGACCTCACAGTTGCTGGCACTGCTGCCCACCACTCCAAGAGCAAACACAGAAGTCTCAGCAACAGACCAGTTATAAGCCCGACAGTGCAAAAAACCAGTTACAGTAAAATATCCAGTACTTTCATAGCCTACCACATTAAAAA
Organism: Rhipidura dahli; assembly: GCA_013399225.1. NCBI lineage: Eukaryota > Metazoa > Chordata > Aves > Passeriformes > Rhipiduridae > Rhipidura > Rhipidura dahli. Next base: position 371,597 of record VXAC01004945.1, read on the forward strand.
TTATCTTACTATCTTCGCTATCATATGAAAAAAAAAGAGAAAAAATCGCTCTCTACCTATCTGCCACTGGGCTTCACAGTGGACATGAAAGATTCCCATGCTTTCATCTGGTGTTTAAAGCATACAGAAAGCTTGTCCACACCCTTACCTCTTTCCGTAAAAAGTCAGGCCTCTAAACACCATGTTCCCAACCTCTGCAAATGTCCTGCTTCAAGCACAACTACAGATGTCCCTTCCAACCAAAATTTGTCTGGTGTGTTCGAACTGTTCTAGCTGAAGTTAAACTTCTAGATGAGTCCTTCCTCACCTCACATAATAAAGATGAGTATTCAGAGACAGCAGCAGTCAGTCTGTCGAACACAAGTCAAGAAAACATATTTCAATTTACTACAACCCTGAAGTGCTTGAGGTGCTCCATTTTCCTACTCATTGTGAGAAGTATTAAAAAGGCAAACAACAAACAGGTCTAGGGATTTCCACCTCAGCACAACCCTCAGCTTAATGCAATAAGACAATTCTAAGCTGAATTCCACGCAATATGAACATCTACTAATGACGGCATCCTTTTCTTTTACTAAACTATTTAAATAAGCTTATTCTCATGCTTTGTGCTATTACTTTTTCATTGGAAAAGTTCACCCTTATTCAGGTTGCAAGTTCAACTTCATCCTGCAAAAGATGATGGAAAAGAGGAATAGACAGGAAAGAGGAGGAGAGTTTTCATCTTTTAAATGTATTCTGTCTATGCCAGAGGAACCTAAATCCTCACCTTGGTATATTCTCAGCTCAATCTGAGCTACTTCAAAAAAACATCAGCTATACTGATCTCCTTCTACAAAGAAAGATCACAACAGAAAGACACATAGCTAGACTAAAAAGGTTATTTCCAAGTACATTATTTGCACTACACATACCTTCTCTGCTTCCTTTTATTAAAAAGGAAAAAAAAAACCCAAACGCAAAAACCTAAACATTCATATCACCATCTGTATTTGAAGCACATAACATATATACATACATATATATATATATGTATATATACATGTGCTTGGTTATAACTTTAAGGGTTTAACTGATCGGTAGGCTATCCCAATTCACACCAGGAAACTGAATGTGCTGATTTTGGCTGGGGTAGAGTTAATTTTTTTATTCAGAGTGGCTGGTATGGGGGTGTGTTTTGGATTTGTGCTGGACACAGGGCTGATAACACAGAGATGGTTTTGTTATTGCTGAGCAGGATTTACAGAGGCAGGGGGTTTCCTGCTTTTTGTACTGACCATGACAGCAAAGAGGCTGAGGGTGCCTAGGAGGCTGGGAGGAGACACAGCCTGGACAGGTGACCCCAGCTGACCAAAAGGATATTCCAGACCATGGGATATCATGCTCAGAACATAAAGTGAAGGGGAAGAAGGAAGAAGAGGGGGACATTTGGACTGATGGTGTTTGTCTTCCCAAGAAACTGTAATCCATGATGGGGGCCCTGCTCTCCTGGAGAAGGCTGAGCACCTGCCTGCCCATGGGAAGCAGGGAATTCATTCTTTGTTTCGCTTTGCTTGTGTGTGTGGCTTTACTCTCCCTGTTAAATTGTCTTTATGTCAGCCCATGGGTTTTCCAGCTTTTACCCTTCTGATTCCCTCTCCATTCCTGGAGTAGGGGGAGTGAGAAAGTTGCTACACAGGGCTTGGTTGCTGCCTGGGGATAAACCCTGAGACTGTACAAGTAATTAAGAAAAAAAAAAATCCTGCTACTTATACAGCACATCCAGAATCCTGTCTGTACAAAAACACCACCAGTCAAACTGCAAGGGCTTTCAATAGACAGCAAGGAAGCCATGGTCTCTCCTACCCTGATCCAACACTGCTGGGAACATGGCTATGTTGCTGGAAAGAAATGAAAGCAAAATATTTCTGTCTCCAGAAATTGCTACAGTCAAAGTAAGACATGTTGCTACAGTGCCTTTACACACTCTAACAATGAAAAGCCTGGAAAGATACTCCCTGGTTACTTCATGACCCACTCAAAATCTAAAATAAGTATTCATCACTAGCTTAGGCTCACTGCTCAGAACTGTTAAAAAGAAACTTTTGCAAACCTAATTAACAAGCAAATTAGCATTCTCTTAGATCATATCCACAGAGACTTTGTTTTTACATTTGTACTGTGGCTCACTGCTCAACTGCTGACTCAAGTATTAGTATTTAACTTGTGATGCAACACCAAAACCGTTTCTATGCCTATTCCACATGACTGCTAATAAAATTATAAAGAATGTTTACTTCTGCCTGTTCAGAGAGGCATCCTTTCTTCTGCAAGTATAAAGAAGCTCCCAAATAAAATAAATTTCACTCCTCTTCAGTCACTTTATCAGACAGGAAACCAGTGATGACAAGAATATCGCAGGCTCTGATCACAGCTTTCTCAATCTCATCATACCTGTGGCACTCCAGCCCAGAGCATTCTGCCATATGAAGGTTCCAAAAATTATGTAACCCTCAGAGTTGTGGGAAAAAAATGACAACTGCATGATCAAGGCTCAAAATCAAAAAAGAAATCAATTTGGCTTGTGCTTTCAATGCTTTAAAAGCCATAACTCGAGCCAATCTCACAACCGAGGGCCTACACCATGACATTTCAACTCTGAGAACATCAAAAGGCTCAACTTTTACATTATGAACTGCACTCTTTACCTGTTTTGTCTGTCATTCTGCCATGTGATACATTCTGTACTCTGTGCACTCATGCAAATATAAACCAAGGCCTCAACCTCATCCCTAGCTCTCACCTGAAGACCCAAGGACCTCCATAAAACCCCATTAGAAGTAAATAGGCCTTGGCAAGCATACAAATGCAGAACCAAATCCTAAGACCATCAATGGCACTCTGAATGCTATGAACATAGTGAATTCCTGTCTCTTGGTTCCCATTACTCCTTTGGTTGTCTTCAGGCAAACGCTCAATTCGATTTTTTGTTGTTTTAGGCTTTTTGGAGGTGTTTTTTGTTTGGTTTTTTTGGGTTTTTTTCCCCCAAATTTAAGTATCATTTCTGAGCTCACTTCCATGCCTCACTGCCCCCTGCTCTGCACACTCTGGCTGCAGGAATCACATGAACTCGTACTGCCACTGATGCCTCCATATCATAAAAACAAGCTTTTCCTGGAAAAGCTCTCCTACTATGAACACCCCACAGGCCCACACTCCCCACCGGTCTAATAAACCTCAGACAAAAGCTGAGGCTCATTATGCCAAGTGCACTTACATNGGCTGGGAGGAGACACAGCCTGGACAGGTGACCCCAGCTGACCAAAAGGATATTCCAGACCATGGGATATCATGCTCAGAACATAAAGTGAAGGGGAAGAAGGAAGAAGAGGGGGACATTTGGACTGATGGTGTTTGTCTTCCCAAGAAACTGTAATCCATGATGGGGGCCCTGCTCTCCTGGAGAAGGCTGAGCACCTGCCTGCCCATGGGAAGCAGGGAATTCATTCTTTGTTTCGCTTTGCTTGTGTGTGTGGCTTTACTCTCCCTGTTAAATTGTCTTTATGTCAGCCCATGGGTTTTCCAGCTTTTACCCTTCTGATTCCCTCTCCATTCCTGGAGTAGGGGGAGTGAGAAAGTTGCTACACAGGGCTTGGTTGCTGCCTGGGGATAAACCCTGAGACTGTACAAGTAATTAAGAAAAAAAAAAATCCTGCTACTTATACAGCACATCCAGAATCCTGTCTGTACAAAAACACCACCAGTCAAACTGCAAGGGCTTTCAATAGACAGCAAGGAAGCCATGGTCTCTCCTACCCTGATCCAACACTGCTGGGAACATGGCTATGTTGCTGGAAAGAAATGAAAGCAAAATATTTCTGTCTCCAGAAATTGCTACAGTCAAAGTAAGACATGTTGCTACAGTGCCTTTACACACTCTAACAATGAAAAGCCTGGAAAGATACTCCCTGGTTACTTCATGACCCACTCAAAATCTAAAATAAGTATTCATCACTAGCTTAGGCTCACTGCTCAGAACTGTTAAAAAGAAACTTTTGCAAACCTAATTAACAAGCAAATTAGCATTCTCTTAGATCATATCCACAGAGACTTTGTTTTTACATTTGTACTGTGGCTCACTGCTCAACTGCTGACTCAAGTATTAGTATTTAACTTGTGATGCAACACCAAAACCGTTTCTATGCCTATTCCACATGACTGCTAATAAAATTATAAAGAATGTTTACTTCTGCCTGTTCAGAGAGGCATCCTTTCTTCTGCAAGTATAAAGAAGCTCCCAAATAAAATAAATTTCACTCCTCTTCAGTCACTTTATCAGACAGGAAACCAGTGATGACAAGAATATCGCAGGCTCTGATCACAGCTTTCTCAATCTCATCATACCTGTGGCACTCCAGCCCAGAGCATTCTGCCATATGAAGGTTCCAAAAATTATGTAACCCTCAGAGTTGTGGGAAAAAAATGACAACTGCATGATCAAGGCTCAAAATCAAAAAAGAAATCAATTTGGCTTGTGCTTTCAATGCTTTAAAAGCCATAACTCGAGCCAATCTCACAACCGAGGGCCTACACCATGACATTTCAACTCTGAGAACATCAAAAGGCTCAACTTTTACATTATGAACTGCACTCTTTACCTGTTTTGTCTGTCATTCTGCCATGTGATACATTCTGTACTCTGTGCACTCATGCAAATATAAACCAAGGCCTCAACCTCATCCCTAGCTCTCACCTGAAGACCCAAGGACCTCCATAAAACCCCATTAGAAGTAAATAGGCCTTGGCAAGCATACAAATGCAGAACCAAATCCTAAGACCATCAATGGCACTCTGAATGCTATGAACATAGTGAATTCCTGTCTCTTGGTTCCCATTACTCCTTTGGTTGTCTTCAGGCAAACGCTCAATTCGATTTTTTGTTGTTTTAGGCTTTTTGGAGGTGTTTTTTGTTTGGTTTTTTTGGGTTTTTTTCCCCCAAATTTAAGTATCATTTCTGAGCTCACTTCCATGCCTCACTGCCCCCTGCTCTGCACACTCTGGCTGCAGGAATCACATGAACTCGTACTGCCACTGATGCCTCCATATCATAAAAACAAGCTTTTCCTGGAAAAGCTCTCCTACTATGAACACCCCACAGGCCCACACTCCCCACCGGTCTAATAAACCTCAGACAAAAGCTGAGGCTCATTATGCCAAGTGCACTTACATCTGATTAACCTTCTTAGGGATCTTTACCTAAGGCATTCTGAATAGCCTTACTCCCTTTTGGGATTGTCCATCATCCAAGCATTTGGAAAGTCTTTAGAAAGTTTTATTACCAAGCCAAGTTGATATTTTGGCATATTTTATCCCTCTATATCCTTTAAACAACATACCTTTTTAGATACCCTAAGCATTTGCCTACCCTGCATTTTCTGCTTCTATTCCCCTTATCTCAAATTATACAAAAAAAGGATATGCTTGCAATGCCAAATAACCAAACACAAACTTTAGGAAGTTCCTGCTGTACAAACCCCCTCTTCCTGTTACAGTCCACCTGTGAGATCAGATTTTGGTTCTCAGCAAGAAACAGGGATAAGAAGCAACACTTTCATCACCATGGCACTCAAATTAATTCCATTTTCTGAAGCAACATCCCACAATCTATTACTTCACACAAATCAAACCATCCTGCTTTGGACAACACTAAGATTTCTACCATGTCTTCATTTGAAAATAATAAATCATCTGGTAATATAAGAAAATAAAACGTGCTTCACTTGCACCCACATTCCACCTGGCAGAATGATACTGAGAAAAGTAGCACTAGGTAGAGCTACTCTCTCATACTCAGTGCATGGTGATAACTCTGACAAAAGCTGCAGTGAAATAGAAAGCCAGATGTACATTTTTCTCAAGATCCACATTCTCACTGAAGTCATCACGTTCCAAAACTGAAAGACCCTAAAAAAGCCCAAAACACCTAAGAACATGTAGGAGTATCTTCTCTTTCTAGCCATGTGTCTATGTTAGCACTACCAAATTGTCAGCTCTGAAGGTTTGGGGTTTTTTTTCCCCATTTGTTTGTTTGATATAGCTGGTTTAAGATAAGGATCAATTTTGGTAACTCCCCTTTAGCTCTGAAATCCTTCACTACAAATCCTCAAACGCACATTCAAAACCAAAACTGTCATGCCATTATTAAGAAAATGGATGATTCAATAGAGGGACCAGCTTTATAGTTAAAAGGGTCTGAATTCTCTAAGGTAGATGTCTTAGAATTGGAAAAAGAAGCTTAAGTTACCCACGTAAGTGATAAATACCCACCCAGCCTGAAAAAGCAGGAATTTATCTCTTACATGCTTCTGGTGCAACAAAAAAAAATTTTGTAGAGCAAGAGAGAAAGGGATGAAATAAGCCACCTGGAAATTCCACTTCTTCCATGTGTTTTCAAATTTATTATTGTCTGTACATTAAGTTACAACCTAATCAAATCTTTTCCTATGTCATATAATAATAAAAATGCATAGCATAAAAATAACAATATTTGTGAGGGTGTGAGAACTAAACATTCTATTAATGTATCTTTTATACTGTTATAATTGTTTGTTTGATTGTTATAACTCAGATTCATCCATCTTACCTTTTGCCAACATTTCTTAAAATTTGCCCAGAAATGAGAAGCCACCTGTCTTCATACCATTCAACATCCCTTACTGTTTATTGCTCCCACACAATTCCCTCCTTCCTAGCACAACACTGTTCTACTGCATTTGAAATTTCAGAAGGTATTTTTTTACATGTGCAAGTTCTGCAAATCTGTTCCTATTCTGTGATATGTGAGAAGCATTAGAAGTCACATGCTTAAGACAGGCAAAAATCCATCACAGGGTAGTGATGGAACACCAAAACCAGCCAGGCAGTCAAAACCCTCTTCCCTCAAATGAAAGATCACAAAAGATGGCATGTAGCTCTCACTGGAATAAAGTAATTCCAAAGAAACACCAAACTTTTGTTCTCCCCCAAATCTCAATACAGACAGTTTTACTTCCACTATCACAGCTTTGCTCAATAGGTAGAGAGAGAGAAAAGGAAAAGAAAAAATTACACCATTAAAAAGGGCCAAAAATATTCCCTGCTATCATTCAAAATTTCAAAAACCTCAGCATGATTGTCAAAAATCATGTCAATTGCACAATTCCACACAGAACAAAAATCAGAAAATTTTGCCCCAGAGCTGTTCATGGGAAAAAACAAAAGATGTAGGTCATGTACACTCACAGAAGCCTTAAAGGAAAGAAAAAAAAAACCCTCCTACATACTTAGAGCAAAGCAAATAGAAAAGGAACAAGACCCATTCTTCCTTCTTTGCACTGGACAAAGCTGCACTTCGCACTTGTTTTGAAAGCCTCCATACCAGCCAAGAGTTCCTAGCGGGTGTAAGGAAGTTCCCCCGACAGTGACACCTGAGACCATGCCATGGCCTCTGCAGCAAGATGCTGCCATCCAGTCCTCAGAGCAGTCACCAAGGCCCTGCTTGTACCAGCAAGGTGCTGCACACACTTATCTGTAATCTCAAGAAGAACAGGAGATGTTACCAAAAAGCCAAAGCCTGCACTGCTGCCTCACGAATCAGGGGTTGCTTGCCAAGCAGACGCTCCCAAAGCTGGATCACCACTAACACACACTCAGTCCTGCAAAGCTTGCAGTGCTCTCACCTGAGCCAAGAAGCTGCTCTCACCTCCCCACCAATGACTTCAGTTAAGATGTTACATCCTGCCAGCAGGATTTTGTACCCAACAAAAGGATATGGCAACACTTTTTATACTGTCTGTGGGACAGCGATTTAAAACAAACGTGCACAGAGGCCTTGTAATTATGTCCTGTTTTCTCCTACCCAGCCTGGACAAGGTATGAACAGCCCAGCAGCAGGATGCAAAGTCTCCAACAGAAGATAAACAGGTTCACTCTTGTATAGCTCCCGTTACTACAAAATAAAAAGTGTAAACCAAATTACAAAGTTAAAGAGAGCTGTTCTAGGAGATGTGACAATCTTACATAGTGCACCTCGGCCCTTCTACACTGAAGGGTGCATGAAGGCTTAAAGACTCAAGCTGTTGCTCACTTAGGACAGATAACTAACAAAAAAAAGTACTTTTTAAACCAATCAGCATTGCAAATACCTCAAAGAAACTCATAATGTTAGGTATTTGTCACAACTTGGGTATTTTGAGTAGTGCACTATTGCAATCAGCAACACCACCATCATCAAAAAAGAATTGAGAAGGAAACCAGTGAACTTAGAAGCTTCTTTATTAAAGCCACGAAGAAATAATTTGTTTTCCATCTACACACATATCCACGAATTGGACTGTGGACCAAGAGAAAATTCTATTTCCCATTACAAAATGCAAGTTACATTCTAGGAACATGTCATAAGAACAGACTTCCATGGTACTAATTATCAGAAAGGCAAGCAAGCAATAGGGGGTAAATTGTGACTTAGATGTACCGTTTCTCACAGCATACTTTATCTGCACTCTTCAAAATCTGTTTATTTTGGACAAATAACACAAGACTTCCTCATGGCAGGAAGTCCTGCAAGTCAAAGGCCATTGCTGAAACAGTATTTCCACTACATTGCAACAAGGACTAAAATCCCTTACTAACATGAACGAAACTGCTAATTAACATGAATAGATTTGTCCTTTGGCAATTTAACCACCCAAAAGGGAACCACCAGCTTCTCTTTACATTTTTCAGCTTAGCACATCTTCAGAAACCCAAGTGAATGCCCAGAACCCAGCCATGAAACAGTTAATATCAACATTTGGGAAGTGAAACACCATGTTCCAACACCAAAGTTTCCAAACAATCTCATGACAGTCCTGAGCATTTCAAAGGGCAAGCAGAACATCTGCCCACACTCACTCCCATTCCCTGCACTGAAGTTTCCTGAAAGCTAAAAATCCCACTGAACGCTTGCAGAAAACTATCAATTAGTTAATGCAAGGTTGGTGGATGTGAAACACACTGCTGAATTCCTCAAACAGCAGCACACATCAATACATCCTGAAGACCTGCTCGCCTTGCACACTTCTGGCAGTTTAGCTCCACTAAAGCAGAGCTAAATACCAAGCTTTTCATAGCCCCACGGATGGCTTACTTTCTCAGACCACTGCTGTACCACAATGCAATAACATAATGTAGCCTTGTTATTTCAAGGTTGAAAATATCAAAAACTATAATTATTTTTTTACTTAGCATCTTTCTGTTACCACTTTGAAGCAGAAAGATAAGCATTCTTTTCCCACAGTACTGTAAGGTATCAGTACTATCAAGGAGCTGATCCTGAGGTACTAAACTGTGAAGAAACAACTGACTGAACACACCAACCCTTGCTTAAACTTTGGTATAGAAATGTTGTAATACATTTTTAAGTGGGTGCTGAAGATACTAAATCACAGCAGCACCGTGCTTAACTTGCTTCAATTTGATAATCAGGTGGCTAAGAGATGCAGTATGACCACAAAACCCAAAATATACCGCATTTTTATTCCAAGTCTAGCAGCCTAAAATTGCCCAACAAACTAGGAAAGGAAATGTATCCAGTTCCTAGCAAACACATACCAAACTGAAGGATACCATTCACCATCCTCTAATCTACCACCACTGATATTTGAGGGATTCTTCTACCCAAAACACCTTGTTATCAACAGTGTTGAGTATCCCAGAGCTGGCTCCAATTGAGCTCAACAGACCCACACCACATAGTGAGGAGACACCCACCCACAATCCAAACGTGCAGCCAAAATTAGATTGCCAGCACTTCCTGACCAGGGCAATGGAGCAAAGGCACAATGCCACGTTAACATGGACACATATTTCCAGGACACAATGCCTGCCTGTCTATAACCTAAAAGCAAAGACAGGGATTTGGCTGGCTTACTGCCCACAGCAGGTAAGTTTCTATCTTCAAATGCTGTAAGTCTACCAAGATTGCACAGGATGAGTGAGATACAGAAATGTCTGTTCACACAGACTGTACAGTTTGTTCACATAGCCTACTTCAAGATACTGCTAGCTTGTCACCAAAATGTGCCAAGGATGCAATCAAGCTGGCTCTCTGCAGAGCCTGACTGGATGGATCCATGGGAGTCTGTGAGCTCAGGAACATCCTACAGCTGTACAGCCATAACTGGGTACAGAAGCATGCACAGGCATCAGGGAGCAACACAGCTTTGGTAGAGAAAAATAACTTCTGTTTGCTACAACATGCAAAATTCACTTTCCTTAACAGGAAACCCACCACTTGTTTTTCAGAGTAAAATTTCATGCTCCAATATGTGGACACACATGGACCTTGTCACAAGCCTACACTACCAAGAACCCAGAATTCAGTCATTCAAATAAGGCCAGGACTCACAGGTCTATCCTGAAATCTTGTAAGTTACTCTAGTTAGCCAAAAAAATTCAGATAAACCATTTACGAAACTATAGGTCAAAATAAATACATCTAGTCCTCTGCACGTCTTCCGTAAGTGTTCCCCTATGCAGGCACACGTAGGCACAGCTAGAAATTATAGTCCTAATCTTTCAAGGTGAACATCACACAGGGTTTCAGCACCGAGCACTACTGCCTGGTCTCTATGCAAACCTCTTCATTTGCGTGGATCACCTTCCAAAACTGCAGGGCGAAAACCACGCTGAAGACAAGGAGCAGGTACCTCAGCACCCCCGCAAATTCCCCCAACACTAGGTTCCGAACCCTCCGGGAGCCACAACCCCCCTGTCCCCGGGGACAAACCTGTCGAGTACTGTAACTTCAATGGCCCTGCCGCACCGCGGGGTCGACAGCTCGAGGCTGCCGCCAAAATCAGTACCCGCATCAAAAATCAAAATAAAACGCGGGGCGGGGAAAGCCGACCCGACCCACCGCCTATGAGCCGCCCAGTGCCCGCGGCGGCCCAGGGCGACCCCCCCCCACACTCCCTGCAGGCCTCCCCAGGGCTGGGGCCGGAGGGCCCCTCCCGCACCCCACCGGGGCTCCCGCGGGAAAACCGCC
>VXAC01004945.1:382650-393726 GCA_013399225.1 Rhipidura dahli
CCCCGCGGAAACCCCCCCCCCCCCAGCCACAACAAAGGCGGCCGGAGCGGCCCAGAGCCCGCGGGGCTCCGCCGCGACCCCCGGGGCTCCCCCCGGGCCCCCCCTCGCCGCGGCTCCGACCCGGCCCCTGCAATAGAGCCGGAGGGGGGTGCCCGCGCAGTGACAATGATCGGCCGCCTCCGGCACCTGCGCCGCCGCCCCCTCCTCCAGCCCGGCCCGGCCGCTCGGCATCCCCGGGGAGAGGGGCCTGCGGCCGGGCCGAGCAAGGCCGAGGGGGCGCCGGGTCTCCCCGGGCCCGCCGGCGNGGGCCGCGCCGAAGGGGCCGCGGAGGGAGCGGGGCCGCTCCCCGCGGCGGCTGGTGGCCATCTTAGTCCTCCTCCTCCTCCTCGGCGCCGAGTGCCCCCTCCCCGCCCGGCTGCCAGCGCTGCCTCCTCCCTCCGCTCCTCCTTCTCCTCCTCCCACTGCTCCCGGCTGGCTGCGGTCGGTCCCGCGGCCCGGCGAGGCCGCCCGAGGAGAGCCGGTTGGTCGTGGCAGGCCGCTGGCCCCTTTCTTGGTTCTGGGGCTTTTGCAATTATCTTACTTTTTAGAGCGGTGGGTTTGGCTTCTCCCCCTTCTCTGACAGAAATCCGGCTTCTCTAGCGCTGACCGCCCGTGCCCTCTCCCCTCTGCCCCGCCGCCATAGGCCCCAGCAGCTGACACGCGAGGAGAAGGCGTCCCGGGCAGGAGCCTGGATGTGGGATGAGGACGGGAATGCAGGTCGATACCGGAGCAAATAAACCACCCCTGACCTGAGCTTGAGGTGCTCTTACTTTCCGTTTTTACCAGGTGTACATCTAGGGAAAGTCCACTGGATAGCCCTACTGCCGACCGCAAACAGGCTTGTATGCCTGTGCTGGCCGACCAGTCTCGTCTTTATGATCCAGATGTTTAAACAGAAAGTTACCCTTTTCATACTTAATTCAAAAGTTCCATTAAATCCTCAGCAGTCGAAGGACTCCTTCGTGTCTGCAGGACAAAACATCATTTTAACCATGTGCTGGGCACGTAGTGCAGGGAGTCACTGCAACCCTGAGGCAAGCTTCATCCACGTGGATATTCCTGAGGAGCAGTGCAAAGGTGTGTCCACACGTGTGTGACCAGATGCCCTTCTGCCTTTTTCCAGTCAGTTATGAACTTACCTCTGCTAAGAAATCAGCTGCTAGCAGCCATTCACTCTCTAGCAGTTTTGTTTGGGGTATTTTTTTATTTACAAAATCCTTTCTGAAGTCTTCATTGAAAAAACAAAATAGCAGTTAGGAGAATCTGGCTGCGGGGGTAAAAGCTGCAACAAACAATGCACAAACCATCGAAGACCTCTATGTTTCATTGGCAAATTATCACAAGCACCAGGAACCAGGACCATCGCCTCTTGCCTGTGCTATAGGGGTTTAGTAAAGGAAGCTGTGTAGTCTGTTGTGCTTGAGGACAAATGGAGTAAACACCATTTATCCATTCTTCCTTCTCTGGCCGCTAGCATCAAACATGTAAATCCACTTAATGTTTTTTCTGGCTGATGTTCTGCTGTTCAGTTGGCAGTGGAAATTATCTGGTCCCATTCAGGTGGAAAATACTCTGCTAAAAACTTGTGGATGTCTTGAGTGAGGCTAGTTCTACTTCAGCTCCTCAGAAGCACTCACTAAAGACAAAAGTATAACTCCAAAGAAAGAAAGCCTGCTTCTCCCAGCTGAAAAACAAAATAAGCAAGGACAAGTGTATAACATCCTTGTCTACACAATACAGTGCTGCCTTTACTTGTTAAAGGCATCTTCGGACATCCTAAATTCACTGTGTGGACAGGAGCAACATCTAGCTCAATTCAGGAGAACAGTCCAGGCTACAGTTTGGGGTGGAATGGGGCCAGCTGTACCTTTGCAATACCTGTATTTTTTTCTGTGCAGGACAATCAGTGAAGAACAGTCACCGAGAGAGAAATCACACCCACTGTAGTCCTGTCACAGAAACTGTAACATGATCACTGGCAGAAGCTCTTAAGACAGTTGTTATTCTTGTGTCTCTTGAGAAAAAACTTAAATTTTATTCCACATGTATCTTGTTTTGCCCCTCCTAATGAAATGCTTACTCTTGCCTACTTTTTAGACACAGAGCATTGTAACACCTCCTTCCCCACCACTCTTTGCAGCCTCCTTGTCCCACGTCACATGCTAACACATGTAATTGTCACTGTCTTTTACGTAAAAAAATTACATTTGTCTATGGCCAGGGCCATATAAGAAATGTTACAAGAATAAGAGGACGGTCAAAACATGAAACTCCAGATTTGCTTTCAGGGGATGCCTTTCTGAGGGCACTCACCATGTTCTGTATGCATCATGTAGCAATGTATGCACAGAAGGAAAAGTATATGTGTTGAGTTACATGCTATCACATACCAGACTGAAATAATTTACTCCTGGAGTGAAGGCTAAGCTCAGGAGTCAATGGAAAATATGATTCTGCTACAAACCCGCCAAGATCTCTATCTTAGTCTATGCAAAGCTAGCATGCACTGAATCTTTACAGGTGCATCCTCCAGCCATGCCAATCTAGAAGCAAAAACACAATGAACTCTACTAGGCAGAATTTGGCCCCATTTGGTGCTTTCATTCTGAATTGCAGCTAAGGGAAGCACTGATTCCATCAGTTTGTGCCGACAGTTATTTCACCTACTGTGCAAGATGCAGCCTGTGAGTGGTACATAGCAGTTACACTTCACAAAACAAACAATCTTCTCCCTGTAATTTATGTGTAGGAGGAGACTTGCATCTTCCTTAGGTAAAGGTTTAGCAGGACCTATTTTAGCCAGCTCTACTGAGGAAGAATCAAAGCTAACAGAGATGGTGCTGTTCCGAATTCGTTTTAAGTAGTGGGAAATCAGCAAAGTCCCCCAGGATGGCAGTGGGAGTTGCAGGGACAGCTGCATGCTATGCCAGATACACATTTTGCTGCATGCCAAGTTATGCTGCTTTTTTCTTCTTGCACAGCTAATGCTCATTGCATTCCTATTTATAGTTCCCATCCTTTGGTCAGTTGTCGCAGTTCCAAAATAAATAATGGCAAGCTATAATGTTCCTTTCTGAGTGACACCAGACACCCTTTTTACCTTCTCAGCATCTCTTCTCTCACAAAGCTCATCACAGGTACCTCCTTGTCTTTTCTTGCTCAGAGAAGGTGCGAGATAGTAATTACAGTGCTATAGTTAGAAAAAGGAAAGTATTTACAGTTAATCTTTCTTCCACCTAGCAAAGCAACTGTGCACAAGGGATTGCATCAATCATTAAAAAATGTGGAGATATATTTAAATTTCTTTGCCTCCTTTATTAGAGGGTAAGGTAAAACCAACACAGTTGACTTCCAGTGGTGTAAAGCCACTCAGCTTTCAGGTGAGATGTTCATGCACTTCCATTGCACTTAATTCACACATCTTAGGCATAAAGCTACATCTGTCCTCTTTGCATATACTAGTGTATGCCAAAGAACAGGCAAATCCAGAACTGGAAAGAAATTTCTACAAGAAAGTGAAATAAAATTGAAGGAATTTTAGCCTTTTATTTAATTAGAATTTTTTTAACAGAAGAAAATAGCACTGCTTCCCAAATTTACACAACCTAATGTTTTCATCATACAGGATTCTTAAGACTTCCTTTGAGAAGTACACTTCCCTCCCTCTGTCTTGCTTGTTTACAGATAGGTTTTGGTATTAAATAAGAGGAAGGGTGGGGCTGTAGAGGGTCTAGTGCCCCTGTCCTGTGACACTCATGTTAAATTTGGCTGAAATTTGAAAAATAAAAAACAAGTAAATTCCCTTGTCGCACATGTTCTTCAGAAAAATAATGGCCTGCTCGTCAGAAGTTAAGAAATTATACAATCCCCACATAGTCTACTGCTGAGCTCATAGCATTTGTAAGCTATTAACACAGTCACCACAGCAGAAACACCAGCAACCTGATGGAGTAACAGTCAAAGAAAGCAGCAGCCAGGGTTACTCCTCCTTTACCCTCTGGGGCCCAGCAATCCAGCCCCACTTTGGATAAAGAGCCTTTCTTCTGCTGTTTGTCAGTGTTAATCACATAGTTCAAACAAATAAACATTTGCATCCCAGTGCTGCAGAATCCAAGTTTAAAGGTGGATGATTTAAGAATAGTTTGTTACAGCTGGACATAATATGGGGGAGCCACGGGGGGTGGTGGGCAGCCCACAGGTTCTTCTTCTAGGACAAAACCACTGACAAAGCAGCATTGAAAGCAAAAACATGAGGATGAAGGGAAGAAGTGGAACAGAGGATGGTGACATAACAGAATTCTCAGCCCACAAAACTTTAGGCCACATCTGTAACTGTAAAAAAACCCCCAGAACTTGCAGTTTAGTTCTCAAAATCCCTGTCCTGCCTCAGATTATTTGTGCAGAACAGGGTTCTTGCTACAGAGGTTTCATGTCTAATAGCATATAGCTTGTTGTATACAGCTTGTGTACAATGAAATATTATTCAAGGAATAAAGCATTGATGGAAAAGGACACATGCCAAACTTGCTTGTGAGCAAGTATTACCTTGTGCATGTGTGTGTTTGGAGAAGAGCATGTAGTTAGAAACAATAGCAAATAAACTTTCATGATACTTAATATTTAGAGGAAAATGAAAATTTAGAGGTCAGAGCCGTATTCTCTAGGTCTAAATTTTTATGTGCCTGTATGCTAATGGTTCTTTATGGACTCTCAGACGTGCACAGGCAAAAGGCAACCACAACTTTGAGGGCCTGGATTGTGTTCAGGCCATCTGAATGTGACTCTGCACGTCCAATAAAAGTAGGAAAAAGGAGCAGGTGGCAGCAGAGAAGGTGCAGTTCAGCTGAGGTCATTGTGGCTTACGCAGCCTCAAAGCCTGATGATCCCAGGAGTGAATCCGAGAGGATGAGATCACACTCAGTGAGGGAAAAATGCTGCCATCTGGTGCCTCTGGAGAAAAAAAAAAAAAAAAAAAGTGATTATGTTGATGGTGTGCTTCACCTGCAATGCTGTCAGTGCTGCTGATTCAGTCCTGCAGGCCTCCAGTTGTCTTTTTGTTGTTAGGAGGTGTTACCATTCAAGTCTTACTTGAAACAGGTTGAAAAAATGCACTTTACAGTGGTTTGCCCAGAAGAGGAATATCTTTATGTATTAATGTAGTCTTTAAGGCAATTTTAGGAAAGATGGTTTCAAACAAAGTCACTTATGTCTGAGAATAGCATAGGCCTTATTTATTTTGATGAAGTTATGCATATGCACACCAGGAGATTGAAAAATTCTCTCCTATCACAATTCCTAGATGTATGTTTTTTACTACTGTGTAGCAGAAGAAACTTGTAGTCTGTAGAGTACATCTGAAAAAGAATGGAGAAGCTGCTCTTTGGTATCAGGTTGAGTGAAAAAGTTTAACAGAACAGAAATTCAATGCATTTCTTTTGCAGAACTGACTTTGACCTTGCCCATCACTGCCCAGCCTCTAATGCCCACTATTTTATCCTCTGAGCATTGTAGATTATACTGAGTGCATGTCAGAAGCCTCAGAGGAGACGGGACCAGACACTAAACACCACTTACTTTTATAATTTGCCTTTTACATCAGCCTATTTTGGATTGCTGTTGATAGAGCCTCAGAGGATGTGCCAAATATGTATTGAGACACTCCACAGTGTTAGAAGGAGGGAGTGTTATTTTTATCTAAGATATTTTTATTTTTACAAGCTTTCACAGAAAGCCATAATGGTAGCTTGGAGAGACTGGAATTACTGATTAAATTAAAACCCATACGTTGCTTTATTTTAGATGTAATAAAGATAGCTCTTTCTGGGAACTTAAATTTGTTTATGCCTTGACTAAGGGAAAACCTGAGGGCCACAGGTCAGCTTCCACTGCAAGTAAACTGAGTAAAGTGGTTCATATACCTTATTTATTTCTAGACACAGCATTTTTGCAGCAAAGTGGTCACAAAACCTCAGGAATTAAATTCACTCTTGCAGATAAACTAACTCCCACAACACCATCAATTTCCTAGGCAGATACTCTAATCCAGGAACAGCTTCAAACTTATGGAGTAACCCAAGGACCGGAGTGTCTTCCAAAGGATTTATTGTACTACTCTGCTGAGCAAAGAGAAGGAACATCTTCCATTTGGTTCCTAGCCTTAATGTACAGCCACTTTATACACGTTTTTCCTACATTTTCATTCAAAACAGAGCTAGACCCTTATATCACTGATGTTGCATTGGAAGAACTTGGAATTTCTTCCTCTCCAACAGCATTGGAATTGCTTGTGGGGACACGAAGGGAGTCTGGATTTTTTAGATGTGTATGTAGCTTACAGTAGAGGAATAATTTCTTTGTCCCTTGCCCATGAACAAATCAGGCAACTTGAAGCCCTACTAATATTATTAGCCATGCCATATAAAACTAGGTTTAAGAAACAACAAAAAGGTTTTGTCAGTGCCTGTGGCAGCTTTGTTAACAGCAACTTCGATTGTCAGTATCCCTTCAAGTCACAGTCCGGGAAGGACATTTCATTTCATACATAAAAGTGGTTTTGCACAATTTCCATCCCCAAGTAGAGTAATTGCATCACACCAGCAAGGTGATCCAAAGATATTTCTTAGTAGCCCAACTTTTGGCTATTCCCAATGGAGATGATGAGGGTTTTCTGGAGTAGATTTATAGGTGGCTAAGGGCTGTTTCTAAGCAAGCCATGGAAAACATGGCTGGAAATAGCCCATGCCTTGTCAGTGGGCTTATACATACACAGTGTACAGGATCCACATCTCCACTGGATCATTCTTTAGGTGCTTGCCTTTTGAGAAGAGTGGGAAAACACCAGGCAGGGGTCCAGAAATCCATGGTCCAGAGAAGTGGAATTGTAATAGAGATAAGCTGCAGCCTTGGTGTATAGGTGGAGTCTTGAGGATAACAAAACACAGCTTGTGCTCTCTAAAATTACTTGCCCCGTGCTTTCCAAATGACGAGATGTGTTAACCTCTGGGACCAGGTTGCCACAGTACCATGAGATTTCCTTACAAACCCAATTAGTTTCTCAGAATAGTTTAGCCATTGGCCTACAATCATTGCTCAGTGCACTCATGCATTGCAAAACCTCCATTGCAGGGCTAAGAGAAAGATGTAGCATGTCTTAGCTTTTCCTTGATTTATGCAGGCAGGTGCAGATAATTATCTGTCAACACCATTGTCCATCTGTGCAGTAACATATGCTCCTTTAAACATGTAAAAATGGCACTTTGCCTTCAGTCCCAAGAGGAAAGCAGTGACTCCTGGCTTTTTTATGTCATCACTTTAGCCAACCAGCTTTTGCAAAGAAGCTTTTTTGATAGGTAAAATGGATGCTTAATGAGTTCTGGAAGAAGATATGTGCAAATATCCCATAGCAAAACTACCATCAGCTCAGTATGTGGGCATCATCTTCCTTACGCTTTTTGTTTAAATTTCTCATACATAAATGCTACCTAAAAGAATGGGTTCTTCTCTCAACACCCAATTGCCCCGGTCAGACATAGAATGTCAGCTTCTGAAAATGAACCAGACCCCACAGCTACCCCTGGAAGCAGCAGTGGTTGCAGCTTGATGTAATCCGCTTCTGAAGTTCAAGTCAGACACATGGGTGATCACACAGGATGGGGTTTGGACATTGCTTTGCCAGATGCACACTCATTCCAATGATGTTTGTGGCTAACACATGCACTTATTTTATTGCTGATGCATAACATGGCTGAAAATAAGACTTGGGTCTGAAAGGCGGCAGTTTCCCTGCATGATTTTAAGCTTGCTTTTCCCCCCCTCCCCCAATGAATACCCTGATCAATAAGTCCGCAAACTAGCTTGCATATGCATTTTAATCCTCTCCTATATTCTCCTCCATCATGTGATCCTTTCTTCCTCAAAACACCCGACAGCTTTGTACATTGTCAGCAGTAAGAAACCAAGTGTGGTACCCTCCAGAATTTCATGGCCCTTTGACAGAAGACTGTCAGGAGTGTTATTCCACACTTGCTGGCTCTGCATGAGCCACCCTGCTTTCTCAAAACATCCAGTGAAGACTCCTGGAAAACAGTCTCTTCTCATAAACTCTTCCTGAGAGTATTCCCTCATTTGGAGCACAAATCTTCCCTCTCAACAGATTTGCCCTCTCTCTCCTCACCATTTCCTCCTGTGCCCTCTGAAGAGATAAACTGCAAACCCTGTAACAGGCTTTTATTTCCTCATTCAGGCACTGACCAGAAAGGCACGGGGATATTCTCTTGTCGAGTCATCAGCATAAAATGCTGACTGTCACAACGGAGCAAAGAGATGGCAGTTCCTGCAAAATCTGTGTTCTGGGAAGTGGCCAACAGAGCTTGAATAACCTCTCCTAGCTGGTTAGTGGGAGTATCCACTAGTACATCTGAAACATTGCATTTTCCAGCAGACGCTACAGGAAGGAAATCAAGGCAAAGGAGTGATATCTTTGAGGAAAATAATGAACATAAATTCAATTGCTTCTAATTATTACAGAGATGGACCTGTGGAGAAAACACTTCATCTGTTCCGTCTCCCTATCACCTAATGAGAAATCATGTAAGGAGATTTTTCTCTTTCTTTTGAGGGAAAGGCACAAGCCACACTTTTAGGAAAAGAGGACTGCCCTGCTTAGCTGCTTTTGCAAAAGCCAAAGAGGTAGAAGGTTATGCTTGCAGAGACAGTTGCAGTAATTCCATTCTCCAGCATCTTCAAGAGGTGCCAATCTTTTGGCCACCAAAACCTCAGTTATCCCTCATAAGGAAGTCTTTGATCTAGTTTTTTCTATGATTTGTGACACAATATTGAATTATTACCAAATTTACTCACCTTTGATCAGACATAAGGGCTGCAGGAGAAAATCTGCTGGCCTTCAACCTCTGTGATATAGACTCACCAGATTCTTCTCATTTCCTCTTACCAGGGAATCACCCTCAGATACAGAGTCTTCTCATTCTCCTCACCTGGGAATCACAGCTGTTTCTCAAGCATACCTATTGCAGGTCTGTGGATAAGACCCCTATGAAGTGGGCTTCAGCTCGGATTCTATTAGCACAATGACTGAAAGGGAAAAATGAAGCAAATTTAAACAAATACTAGGACTAAAGCAGAGAACAACATCCTGTGGTCACAGCAGAATTCATGCTAAGAACAGAATTTGTGGTAGACTTGCAGTAGTGGATTAATTTTAGGGACTTTAACATTTATATGCAATCTTAAACAGAAAATATTAATTGGGGGAAAAAATCAGTATAATGTTAAGTTACATGATTTGTCTTTTCCTCCATGACTGTCTAAAGACAAGAAAAACAAAACCCCTCAAATTATATTGGCTCATGTGACTGACTCCTAATACTCAGAGAATTACATTTCTGTGACAACTTTCCAGCAGTAAAAAAGCTTCTAAATTCAAGGTTGCTTAGTCACCAGGACTGGGTGGTACAGTTGTACCTGCTGTTGGGGTTTGTATTACATGGCCTGTGATTCCCATTCTGTTGCTCCTGCTCTGTCGCACAAACTGCCCAGCAGAATTCCTAAAATTGAAAGGTGACTCAATCTCTCTATCCAGAAATAACGTTGATATTTTTTGCATGAGTATAAGCTCCAACTTGCAGTGTGATGATAAAATCCTTCCTGAGACACCCAGGGAAGATCTCTACCATGTAGGAGTTTCCATCACTGTTCCTAGAGGCTTACTGAGCAATTCGCATGCTTCCCACGTACCACATTTCCACCATCTGCAGCCTCCACGTAGTTTCCAGATGTCCTACTGCCACCAGCAGCCGTTTGGGAAGCAGCCTCTGGAGCAGGGCTTTCTCACTGTTTCCAGGGCAATGCAAGATGGCCACACAGTAGCCCCAGCTCACCAAACACCAACTCCAGCCGACACAGCATCCCAGCACCTTCTCACCACCAGCCAGAAGGCTAAACACAGGCCAGATTCACCTTGTCTTAATTGCACAGTGATTCAGAGCAAGGGGGTTTGTGTCCAACAGGCCACAGAGGGGTTTTTTTTGAAGAAGAATTGCAGGGGGTGAGAGCTGCTTGCAAGAGACAGGTGCCAGGAAGGGACAGAGCTTTTGAGGGATTGGGAGCATTTTCTAAGCTGAGGCAAAAAAATGGAGATGGCCTGAAGAACATAATTTGTGTGCTTAAGCAGGTCCAACCAGGCTGGCCAGCTTCTGTCAGGAAATGCTGTGTGCTCCTTCCCGGCTATGGAGACAGATCTCAGAGTTGGCTATTTTGCATAACTGCTTTCACTGCAGTTTATCTCAATCCATGTAGAAATCCATATAAAAAACCCTTCATCTGCTTCCTCTATTGCCTTTCCAAAACACATAAAGGCCTTTTTTTTTTTTTTTTTCTGGGTTATTTTTTGGCTCAATGAGCAAGTGAGAAGCAGAAGAGGCCAATTCAGAAAGACGGTCTGTCCCAAAATTGCAGGAGACATTTGCAAGCTCTTGTGAAAAACATGTGGCACCTCAGTAGATTACTTGATTTTCAAGTTGTTGCACCTAGACAGAGTCATAAGGTAGAAACTCACTTGGTGTTTTAAATAGCTAGTTCTGGCAAAGTGTCATCTTTCCTTCAGGTTTGGAGAGTTTGGTCTGTGAATACAGCTAATTTAGGCATTATACTGCATTCTCTTGATGGGGTGGGTGTTGGATCAGGTGCTCATGGCTCTGTGGGACCACCAGGTGGGTGTACTCTGCAAGGCCAGCCTCAGTGTCAAGGGTGGCTGGAACATGAGGATGGTACCCCCAGCACCTAACACCCAAAAAAACCCTCATTCTCAAGCTTCTGGCTCTGCTTTGAGGGTTTTTTTTTACCATACCTTGCAGAGGAGATGCCTGGCACAATCTGTGTTTCACAGCTAAGCAGGTGGATCCTGCAAGAGGGCTGTAGGTTGCAGGCAGTGCAAGAGGAGAGCAAATCAGTATCTTCTATGAACCTGCAAGTAGCTTCTTCTGGGGACAGGCACACAAACTTCCTCCTCTCCTCTCCTCT
>VXAC01004946.1:0-24916 GCA_013399225.1 Rhipidura dahli
ACTTGCATCTCTCCTCTCCTCTCGTGAATAATCAATGAACAATGTTATTTAACAGTGGAAGATGTTCAGCTGTACATTTTCATGCTTATAATTCTCTCTGTCCTCAAAAAATATCTTTCATTCTTTCCTTGACTGTATTCAAAACCACATTTTAGTACATTTTGTAACCTATGTGCTGAAGTGTGTCAACACAGTTATGATATACTTCCGTAGTTGAACTACTGCTATATCTTATCTAGAACCTATTTTCCATTCCTGTTTCTACTTTTGACTTAATTTCTTCTTTGACTTCAATTTACCTTACAGAACACAATTTCAATATTGTTTCAAGGGTGTGAAGAATATTTAGTTGTTTTTAATTTTCACAGACACAATTACAAGGTAGTTTACAACTAAGCATAATTTTGATGTACAGTAGCTGACTGGTTTTTTTCCCTCCAACTATCCCAAGAGATGAAAGCAGACTTTTAAAGATAAAAGTAAATTTAGAAATATAATGAAAGTGTTTTTAATATCTTAGCTTTTGCCATAAGCTTTGCTATGCACCATGCAAATTGACTGCTTCTGCATGTGGCAGCTGTATTGTGCATTTTTCCCTCTTGGATAACATGCTTTCTCCTACTTCAAAGAAACCTGAAATAATTGGACTTGTGCTATATGTAGGAAACCAGGGTGAAATTAATTGAAATTGATGTTAATTGTATTATTTTCCTAATTGCTGCAAATGTGGGTCAACACTGCCATGGACTTCATATAGATTTTAATAGAACTGTGAATTATAAGATATTTTTGGATTTGCTTCAAGCATTAAGTTCTTAAAAAAATTTAATGATTGAATCTCATATGTAAAGCCATCCCAGTGAGAGTAGATTTTGAGTGGCGTTTTACTAGTGGATATTCACTTTGGGAGTGTACAAGACATGCTTGGATTGTTGTTCTAATGAAGGAACTCAGAGTGTGTTTTCTAGCAGACTTACCTAGCTTTAGATGAAGAATCTTGTTACAGATAAAGAAACAGGGCACGGTTCAGCTGTTAGCATAAAGGTGTCTAGTGACATTTCCTTAGGGTGCTCACTGTTTTATCCAGTTGCTGGTATAGAAGATCAGATATTGCCCTAAAGACCTATGTCACACCTCTCAACTCTGTGTGAAAGCTTCCATTGCTTTGGGGCATCTGAAATGGCATTATTCATCTGTGTCTAATGGAGATGAGAAGTTGTAAAGGAGATTTCAATTACTCCAAGTAATGTGGGTAAATGTTCATGCAAGATACAAGCAATAAATTAGATGTCATCAATAAACTGCTTCTTGGAAAAATTAATCAGGCTACCACAAGAAAAGAAGAACTTTTTCTATCAGTGCACAGGACTGAGATACAATATCATGGGAAAAAAAAAAAACCCAAACCAAACCAAAACAACAACAAAAGAAAACAAAACAGACAAAAAACTCTCATAGTTTACTCAGAAGTAAAAGTCTCTTAGGAGAATAACAGTGCAAATGAAACTCTCAGTGAAGTGTAAGGTCAGTAGAAAAAGATGCACAGGAATGTTGTAGTTATTTTAAAGAAAAAATGTGAAAAAGATGGCTAAAAGAATGAAAGAGTGAAAAAATTGCATGTGGCATGAATGTTTTTCAAGGACATCTTTTAAAATTTTCAGAAAAAAAAATATTTTAATATCATTTTCTACATTAATTAAAAAAATGAAGTAGATAAATAAAAGCCCAATAACATAAATTTGGAAAAGTATCAAAAGTTCATTATCAGAGAAATGTGGCTATCTAAAAAAAAAAATCTATTTCCAAAGGGAAAAGATATGTTTAAATGAAGAGAGCATGAAGTCTAGAACTGTAAATGTGTTTATGTTTAGGAATGTATGTACTGTTTCCTTATTTACACTCCATATATGTATGAAAACATCAGTAAAACAGATGTTAAAAGATTTTGAAAAATATCTGGTTCAAAATACTGATAATTTGTATGAGAAGGAAGAAAACTCTCAGAGATTTCATACTGCTTAAAAATGAGCAAGGTACAACAGGAATTTTAAAAAGGGATACCTCATTGCAAGTTCAAAAGATGCACATATGAAATTGTGAATGCACTAATTAATCTGAAAATTATAACTTGTTTTAAGTAGAAGAAGAAAGTAGTAAATTTGTTTGTATTTCCAAAGGATTCCAGGCATGGTATAAGGTACAGGTTGTAACTCTGACTAACACAAACTTTAATAAAGAATGTGCTTTTTACATATTCTTTACCTGTACGTGCTTTAGCTGTAAAAAGGCAACTTATATCAAAATTTTTGCAGCTGCTTCTAGGACATAAGAGGATGACTAAGAGAAAAACAGCAAAACTACTGTAACTACATAATCATCAACCTTACTGCAGTCCCTGAGAAGGTAATGGAGCAAATAGTTCTGGATACCATTTCCAAACGTGTTAGGACAAGAAGCTGATTGGTGCTGGTGAGACACATCACCAGTGCTGGGCCCAGGTTTGTGCTCCCTGCTACAAGGGAGACATGCACATTGTGCACCAAGTCCACAAAAGGGCACTGGAGCTGATTTGGTGTGTGAAACACCTCCCATACAAGGAGAGTCTGAAAGATCTTGGACTGGTGAGTCTTGAGAAGAGAAAGCTCAGGGGGATAAAGGTGTGTATAAATACTGCTGGGAAGGTGTAAAGAAGACAGAACCAGATGTAACAGCATGAGACACAATGGGCAAAAAGTGAAATATGGAATATGTGAATATTATTTGTGTCAATAAAAGAAAATATTGTCTTTCTGTCAGGGTGCTTAAACACTGGAATGCAGATAGGAATTTAGTGTTAGTCTGTAATTCTTAACAGTAGAATCAGAATGCCACATTTATTTTTCAGATCCATTGTGGTAATGCCAGCTTTGTTAGTCAAAATTTACAGTGTAACTTACAAAGTAAATATTTACAATCTCTTATTGATGTTTTTCTTATCTGTTTTTGTTCTCTAGGCCCAAAGGCTGATCACATCTCTCTGAAGCAGGGATGTCATGGAGTACAACAGTGAGTTGTCAACACCAAGAGTTTTCTGTGGGAGGAGTTTGGTGCTCAGGGGGAGTCTGAGGTTCACCTAAAGTCTGAAAGGTGTACATTGCAGCTCCACCAGCTATTAATAAGCAGTAACATTATCACTGGGTTTCTCATGTCTGTGCTGGAAGTGGTATTTACAGATTTTCAGCTATATCATGGCTGTTTCAGTGGTCACTAGACCTCTAGGGAAAGCCTAAAATCAGGTCAGACCAACGCAAACCCTGATAAGCCCTTAGACCCATCACTGCATTATAAGTACAAAATCTATGGCCCTTTATTATTAATATCAAAAAATCATATTTACCAGTTGCTTACTTCACACTATTTCTTACTTTCTTTCCTAAACATTTAGTGCTTCCATAGATGGAACTTAGTAAGGGTAAGAAAGGTCCTGTAGAAAGTGATAGTCTGCTAAGGGTTCTTTGCTAAGCAGTTTTTCCCTCAGGATTGGCTCCAGAAAACAGTTTTCTAAGAAGAGGGATCTCAAAAGCTACCTACTTAAGAGGTGCAAAGGTCAAACCAAGGCTTGAAAGAAATCAACTTACACAGTCTGAATAAAAAACTGATCTATTTTAGCAACTATTTGTGACTGAGATTTTAAGGGATCTGCCCTTCCCCTTGCTCTGATTAGTCCTGGGTTTCTCATTTTTCTTTGAAGTCCAGAATCTGCTACACATTGTAGCTTGATTCCTAGCTTATAAACTGTGAACTGATACTTCTGAAGAAACAAGGCTTATGATCTGAAGCTGAGGTGTTACATCTGCACATTTGAACATATGAAAGCTCAGTAGAAAAGGTTAGTTCCCACTGTTGGCCTTGGCATTATGAGTTTTTTTTGGGGTGTTTGTTCTTGGTGTTTACCACTGAGGATTTAAACACAAAGACGAAACTTTTGAGTTTTTGTTTTGTTTTGTTTTGTTTTTGTTTTTGTTTTTTTTTCTCAGAACCCTAATCATCCTGAACCTTATTTAAAAGATTTCAGAGCCAAAATTGGTCATGAAGAGTGGGTTCTTTGACAGAGATCCAGATACTGGAGTATAAACCTCATGAAAGAAAAACTAGATTTCTTTTCAATGAAACAGACTAAACTGGTTCTCTTGAAGATATTTAATTAATTTAAAAAGTGACATCACATTTAGATTTTAAAAAAATGTATTCTTGGATGTTGCTTTTTCTTTGTTGTTTTTCCTCTCTGTTTTTGATTTCTTGCTAAGTAGTGGTTTCATTTCTAGGGACTACTTCTGCTAAAGGTATTTTGGTAGGAAAAAGGGGTTGTTTGTGGTCACCATTGTGTTCCATGAGCAGGAAATATTCTGTGTCAGCAACTGATCCTGCTCAGGGGGCCAGTCAGAGAACTAAAAATTGAGCTTAGCAGCACCCCCAACCCCTTTTCTATTTATTTCTATCTCTCTGTCTCATGTTTGCTGTTAAATAAAATCCATATTATTGACTTCAGGATATGGTTTTGCTTGCACTTTAATTCAGGCAGAGGCACTCTCACTGGTTGGATCGTAACAATTGTACAGAATGTTCTTACAACAATTCCTATATGTGTTTTTGATGTTTTTACTATTTACAGGCATTTAATGCAATTGCAAGTGAGATTATTAAAGGATTTTTAATTGCTATTGTTAATATGAGTTGAACAACTCAAGGAGATCGTGTTTGCTATTTCTTTTCTATTTTATACAGGTATTTGTTGTCAGTTAAAGTATCAGATGCTCCTGTAGTGACAATAATAAAATTTACTACTAGGGATAGGAAAGAGAAAGGACTAAAACCAATTGTGTGTGACAGGCATATAACAGTGAAACTCTCTGAGTTAGCATTACACAAATACCCTATTCTAACAAGTTGCCTGATCATGTTTTGTAGAAGAAGGTTGGTCTTGATCTTCAAGGCCTTTTCAAGCTTAAACAGTTCTGTTGTTCTGTGATTTAGGGTTTCTTCTTTTTTTTTTTTTTTTCTTTTTCTTGTTGGTTTGTATCTTTGTTTGGGTTTTTTTGAAAAGGTCAATTACCACATGTCTTTAGAAGAGCAGACAGTTTTCATTTACATATCCTTACAGTATCTCTCTGTAAATAATCACAACAGTAGAAAACAGTAGAGCCACTCACTTGCTCCTCCCACTCCCTGGAGGGTTGGGGAGGAGAACCACAGAAAAGCAAAACTTGTGGGTTGAGATAAGGCCAGTTTAATAACTGAAATAAAATAAAGTAAAATAAAATAATATGAATATTTAGGGTGGAAAGGGAAATAGCAGGGAGAGAGCAAGAGAGAGAGAGAGAGAAAATTCAAGAAAACAAAAACCCCAAGTGATGCACAAAACAGTCACCACCACCTACCAACCAGTCCCTGTCAGTCCCCTAGCAACTCACAGCTTTCTTCTCCCAGTCTGCATACTGAGCCTGATGTTTTATGATAGGAAAAATCCCTTTGAGCACTTTAGATCAGCTGTCCTGGTTTTATGCTCCCTCACAGCTTCTTATGTCCTTGCTCATTGGCAGAGCGTGGGCAATGGAGAACTCCTTAGCTTAGGGTGAGCACTACTGAGGAACAACTAAAACATTGGTGTGTTAGTAACATAATTCTCATACAGAGCCCAAAACACAGCACTACACTGCCTGGTAGGAGGAAAATTAACTCTGTCCCAGCCAAAAGTAGGCCAGCCCCCAATGATGTGCATGTAGGAGTTATGAGAAAGCGTTTCCCTGACAGTCTACCTTTTGCTGTCTCTGCTTGATAGAGAGAAACCTGCAGTGTCATTTCTCCTCTCAGTGACATGGCTAGTGCTCAAACTCCCCAAACACCCTTATAGCTCTATGCGTGATTCAATTCCAACATGTCAAAATCTTCCTTGTACCACAAACCTTTGAGTGCAAGGTTCAGTACTTCAGGTGGCACCTGGTGGCAGCTGGCTTCTGTCTTAATACAGTCCAGCAGGGGATTGCCTTTCTTTCTCTGCTGCGTGCAACTGCTGATGACTCATGTTTAGCTTCTTCTCCTTCACCTACCTGTGCTTTTCCAGCAGCCTGCTTTCTCACCATCTCAAGCCTAGTCCTCATGGTTGCACTGGAATTATTCTATCCAGATGCAGGTCTTCCCATTTGCCTTTGTTGAAAGTGATGATATTCCTCCAGCCTGTGGAGGTCCCTCTAGGTAGCAGCTTTCTCTATCATATCAGCTGCTCCCTAAAACTGGTTATTGTCTTTGAACTTGTTGAGGCCTTCTGTCTCAACTTTTTGGGGTTTATCTACATTACAAAATCAGAAGAGCACATTTTCTCTTCCTTGAAGGCTATCAAATGTACCTTGCTCTTTCTTTGCCAGCTGTTCCTGTTCATTTCCTTGTCCTTCCTGCGACTTGGAACGGCTTACAGAGGGGTGTGGCAGACTGATGGGCCTCTAGTTCCCTAAGATTTTCTTCTTCCCCTTCTTAAAGAAAAGAGTGGAAATTTGTCTTGAGATACTTCTCTGTTCATATTTTCAATAATGTAAAAGCAAACTACTGCAGTGGCACCTATGGGATAATTTCCATGCAATATCCTGCCCACAATAACAAAAGTGATTTATGCGCACAAAAATAGTTCAGCTTCTCTAATATTCCAAGTTTCACCATATTGCTTTTCATTTATAAAAACTGTAACAACCTGCTAAGCCTCTTGTAATCTTCTGTAATCATTAGCAGCCAGGATACTCAGTGTCCTGATGGCCACATGACAGCTACATTACACATGCAGAGAGACCTCTGTCCACAAGTCTTCTTTTAGGATGTCACAGGTTTCAGGTTTTTTTTATTTCCATATTGACAATAATCAACCTTACCTCTGCACATACCAGCATCAGCAAGAGCATAACAACCTTCAGATTGTTCCAGAGTGCTTTCATATTCCTGACAGAATTAAATCTCAATAAAACATAATCAGCAAAGACTGTGGTGAGAATTCATTCTGACTTATAGTAAGAAAATCCAAAGCCATTTGAAATGACTTAGAATGTGGTCAGATGACTTGGAACTACTTTCTCAAATGGTAACAGAATTTATCATTTTGAACCCTGAATTATAATTCTTTGGGTTTATGTTGGTACATTTGAAATATTATTGACCTTTGCCAGTCTAGTTGATGCTTGGCAGTGTCTGTCTGTCCAGCAGTGCATACAGCACTGTGTTTAATCATAGCTATGAATTTTAATGATGGTATTAAATGATTATCTCTTGAAAAAAAAAAAAAGGGAAAAAAAGAAGGAAGGTAAAATACACATGAATCTCAAAAATCTAAGAAATACAAGGTAAAGGGAAATTTCCCAGCTTAAGGACTACTGTGAGCCTGACCCCATACTAGCTTTATATTGCTCAATAATTAAGGAGAACACTTGATTCAGAACGGATACTTAAAATTAATGAAGTCCAGCACTCATTAATCCTATTAGAAGGAAGTGGCTTAGTAAGGACTCTATTAAATCCATAGCAAACCTCAGTATTAATTTCTATATGCAATATAAAACCCCCAAATGTATCTGTGGAAATATCGCATGTCTGTGCATCTGCCTGATTATCAAAAGTAATTGAGAGGTTTTTTCAGTTTGGAGCATGAATAGAATGCCTACAGAACATAAGTACAGAAAAAAACTTCAGAAAAGTTTCAGTATTTTTTTTGTTGTTATTTAAATTTATTATTATTGTTATTCATTTATTTTTATTATTGTTTTTAAGCTGGAATTGTTGTGTCTAACTGAGATGGAGTTAATTTTCCCCACAGCAGCCCTCAAAGCTCTTTGTTGGAAAGGTGTTGGCAACACCACAATGTTTTGGCTCCTGCTGAGCAGGGCTGGCACAGCCTCAGTGTTGTCTCCCCAACATTCCACCCTCACCAGCAGGCTGGGGTGGGCAAGACCTTGGAAGGGCACATAACCAAAACAGCAGACCCAAACTGACCAAAGGGGTATTCCATGTCGTATGAAATCTGTCCAACAATAAAAATTAAGACAAAGGAGGAAAAAGGCTGGGGGAGAGGGGCATTCGTCATGTGTTACTTACAGCATTTGCCCTTGGAAGCAACCATGATGTGCTGAAGCCCTTCTTCCTGAGAAATGGCCAGACATTGCTTGCTGATGGGAAGTAAGGAATAAAATTTTGGCTTTATTTTCCTTTGCTTGTGCACTCTGACATTCACTTCTATGTTAGTAAACTGCCTTTATCTTGACTCACAAGGTTTTTTTTTTTCATCTGACTTTCTCCCCTGTCCTGCTGAGGAAGGGAGTGAGAGTGTCTTGCTCGGTGCCTGGCATCCAGCCAGGTTCAAACAGCTACACTGGAGGAAAGTAAAATGGTATTTTTTGAATACACACCATATAGAGTCAGGGACTGATAATATTTCTGGTGGTACTGCAGATTTCCAAGTAAACCATCTGTCATTTTTATCAAATGTACATAAGGCATAAATTTTCTGATTCAATTCTATGTTAGGGGTTAATTTATTCCTGTCAAGCTTTAGGTATCGGCAAGGCAGGAAAGCAGGCAGAGTTGGTAGAAAGAGGTCAAATAACTGAGACTATCCTAGAGTCAATCCTGTGCAGAAAGAGAAATTTTAAAGTTAGGAGAGGTAAAGAACTGTCCTATACCTTTGATCATGGTTCTGGGAACTATAGAGTCAGTTGGTATAACTTGGAATTTAGTTTACAAATTTAGGGGTGTTTTAGGGGACTTTCTTAGTTTTTACAATTTCAGAAGTTTACCATTTCTAAAGATTCTAAAAGAATGAACATTTTATTCCCCGGAAATGTTCAAGGTCAGGTTGGATGGAGCTTTGAGCAACCTGGTCTAATGAAAGGCATCCCTGCCTATAGCAGGGTGGTTGGAATTGGTTGATCTTTAAGGTACCTTCCAACCCAAACCATTTAATGATTCAGTGATTTTTCCACCATTCAGTAAACTTTAAAGTAGGCTAGTGTAATTATTAAAAAAAAAAAAAAACAACAAACAAACAGAAGAATAAAATAATAAAATTTAACAAATTGCTCATATATCTACAAATAAAATATTTAATTTAGAATATTCAAGTGTTCAAGTAAGAAAAGTGTTCAAGTATGAAACTATGAGAGTACAACAGAAATTAATAAAATATATTTCTATTTATAATTTAAATATCTAATAATGTAGTTTTAATCTTGCAGGTAAGAAAATGTTCTCCCTAATTAAATTGTGAAAAGGTCCATGTAGTTTAGGCTAGGTTTAGTCACTATTTGTGGGTATCTCCCTAAGTGGATGTATATGGTTTGTCTTGTCCATTTTCTTTGCTTTTCCACTGATGGTTGGGTTTTTTTTTTCTTTTTTTCTTAAAGAAAAGTCATGGTATGTGCAACCAGTATGCCTTTTTACATTACCATTACAGTAGCATGGAGATTACTCTTTCAGTCAAAAGATGAGAAGGTGGTGATACTTATTTGAGATTTTCACAGTGATAAGATGATGAAAGTTTTGACAGTAATTTTTCTGATCCTACAAATGACAGAGAAATAATACAACATATAATGGTAGTGGCATTTCAGTCTGACTTACTAGTGAAGAAATTGCCAGAGCAGATTTTTTTCTATGAAACTATTTACAGTTTTACCACAGATATGTATCTGCTCTCACCATTCTATCAATATTTTTATTCTGTATACAAACCCTAAAAACAAGGGTATTTCTTATGATGACAATGACGATAAATACTATATACATATGCCCTTTAAGTTACTCAAAATCCCTGATTCAAGGAGCTGTGGTAAACAAAATAAACAAAAGGTAGAGTATAAACTCTGATATAAGTATACTTCTAAGATAAATAGTTTTAAAAACCTT
Source organism: Rhipidura dahli (assembly GCA_013399225.1). Lineage (NCBI taxonomy): Eukaryota > Metazoa > Chordata > Aves > Passeriformes > Rhipiduridae > Rhipidura > Rhipidura dahli. The sequence goes on from VXAC01004946.1 coordinate 9,916, forward strand.
TGTCAACCTAGTTTCAAATTTTCACTTCCTACAACAGAAAACAGCAGAAACTGATGGTGTTGTGACATACCTGAGAAAAAAACTCCTAGTACTTTACCTTCAGAAAGCTAACAGCTAGTTCATGTTAGGATTAATTTTGAAGCAATGTTTAGAGCTCTAAAAGTTAACCTTCAGAATCTGCACAAGGATCACTTTGCAATCAGTGATAGGAAAACAAACACCTACAGAAGAAATTTCAGGTTGTTACAAGATAGACAGCTACCATAAATTACATGTGGAGATATTTATTCCTCTCCTTTGGCCATAATGAGAGTGCAGGATAACTTCAATGGCAGCTGGTAGAGATCTAAATTTAGATGAAATTGCTCTGTGCCTTTTTACATGCCAGTAAGTTTAAAAGGTTCTTTTCCATTAAACTCAACTAACTTTAAAGCCCATTTCAATGAATAAAATGCATCTGCTCTTTTGCACTTAATCATACTTGTCAGACCTAATAAATTAAACACATCCAGGACCATTTTCTGATACTGAAGCCAGGTGCCAGAGAAAGGTTCATGCCCACATTATTGAACTCTGTTTCTCCCTGGATGAGCGTACTCACAACCACCCAAGAGGGACAAGACTCTCACCTGGGTGACAGTGCTGAGTCAGACTGTGCCTGGGGTTGTCCCCACTGTCTAACCAAGTAAGCAGCCTGTCACAGTGCCTGTGAACACTGTGGCACGGGCTTATTTTATGAAGTGATTAATTTATTGTGTCTCGATGCACTTTACTGAGGGTGTATAAAATATGAAATTACTGATACATTAACATTACTAGCAGGGATTATTTTGGTGTTTACCCATGAAACTATTATGTTCAACTTAAATAAAATTGATGGCATGAAGTGAAATGAGTATGAGTTAGGAAGAGTAGCAATAAACAAGTGGTTTCTTAGTACGAGTTGGTGTTCAGGTGCTTAAAGAGATTGCTGAAGCACTATGCAGATATATTCATTCAGTGTTTCAGGACTCGACAAAGTGGTAACACCTTATTTTTTCTAATCTTCTACTCTGAGATTGTAGCTCACTGTGCTGGTTTGGGATGGAGCAGAATTCATTTTTTTCACAGTGGCTAGTACAGGGCCGTGTTTTGGTTTTGTGGTAAACACAGAGCTGATAATACAGAGTAGTTTTTGTTGTTGCTGAACATGGGAGGCTGGGAGGAGACACAGCCAGGACAGGTGACCCAAACTGACCAAAGGAATATCCCAGACTATATGGCATCATGCTCAGTACATAAAGTGAGGGGAAGAAGAAGGAAAGGGGATGGAGTGGTGCTGTCTTCCCAAGTCACTGTTGTGTTGATGGGGTCCTGCTCTCCTGGAGATGGCTGAACATCTGCCTGCACATGGGAAGCAGTGAGCTAATGCCTTGCTTTGCTTTGCTTCTGTGCCTTTCTCTTAACCCAGGAGTTTCCTACCTTTTACTCTCTTGATTTTCTCCAATCTGGTGGGGGAGTGAGTGAGCGAGCAGCTGTGTGGGTGCTGACCGGGGTTAAATCATGGCAATCATAAATAAAATAATTTTTTTTTTTTAAATACACAGTTTATGAATTGTATATCCTAGGTTTAAATTAACATTTTTAAATCCTGGTTTAGTGGTATGCAGAGATAATTTTAGGAGTAAAAAACAGGAAAATGCTGGGTATTGGCCAAGAAAAGCCTCCTGGATACACCAGAAAACAATAAAAGTGAAAAGTGAAAGTGACCAATATGACACCTCACGTATGAACCTCATGAATACTTGTCCCTGCTACCTAGGAGCAACCACCTGATGATTACATAATACAAGATACCCCTGACTTTGCAACTTTGCATCCATTACATTCCAATGATAAAGACCTTAAATGAACTCCTGAACTTTCAACCAGCAAGCAAAATTTAGGAAAACTCGTTTTCTACCAGAAAAGTGGTATGCTCCAATGAATATAATATATATATTTTTTTTTTTCTTTTAATTTGAAGCAATATTTTTCACTGGTAGGTTTTTGGGATTTTTCAATGGCAAATTTAATTTGAGCAGTTGTTATCATGTTATGATATCTTAGGGAAAACCCCAAATATCTTAACATTGATGTACAAGCAAGAGACACTGAAGAAACCACCACCGAAATTTGTGTCAGAACCACTATATGCTGAAGCACTTTGGACCAAATGCTGGCAGGGGGAATAAGAGCTAAGTCTCCAAATGCAACTGTCAGAGGATTTGCTTCTGAAAATCAGAACAGATTCTTTAGTGTTTTCATAATTAAAGGATAATGGTTTAAACATCAAATATCTTCAGTAAACACTCTTGTTCAGTAAACTTTTTGCTCTATACTTCAGTAATTAGACATAGGGCCAAATTGTTCTCCAAATACCAGAAATTGATGTTACTATAGAATGTAGGTCAAAGCTAATACAAAAAAGATACACATTTTGGAGAGGAAACAATATGTTATCAGCTACTTTATATCCTTTATAAAACTAAGTCTAGTGCCATAGAATTTATTGAACAAAAAATTTTATGCTTTCATCCATACAATTTGTTTAATCTTCCTTTTTCATCTCTTCTTTGTCATCATGCCTTTCATTATTTTCCTATTTAAACTGAATTTCATTTGTCTCATTTAAGTTCATGAGATATTTAGGAGGTAGAAATATTTGGTTTTGGATGCTCAAATATTCATTAATAGTGACTAATGTCATAGGAAAAAAGGTAAAAGTTGAGAGCAAACCTACTCAAATTATTAGGATCTTAAAATCCCAAAAGACTTCAAGAATTCTACTTTTTTTCTATACGAGTGAAGTTAAATGATAACATCTGAAGGAATCATTTTATGCATATGAGACTAGATATGTATAAATTGATACATTTAATTTGAAAAAAATTGCAAAAATTAAGAAATATCTCCTTATTATGTTTTCTTTTTTATAAAGCATGGTGCTAAGACAGAGAGATACGCACTCTGGGCCCCAAATTTGCGTTAACCTAAAGTATAGTAACATTGCAGCACACAACATCAGTAAAACACAATTTTAAGTTTCAGCAAGACTGATACCAAATTAACAGCAAAACCTGTATGAACTATGGCAACAAGAAGTTTCCATTTTGTGAACAAGAATCAATTATTATAAGAGAAATCCATATAAGAAGTATTATAAAAGGTTCTCCCTGTACTCTTTTCATCATACTTCAAAGGGACTCTTCTCAAACACATTAAGAAAATACTGTAATTCAAAGGTTGCATTTATGCTGCAATATCAGCTATAAGAAGCAAGAGAACTGAAATATGCACACTGTAAGAAGAGTAACCTTTGTTTCTTCTGAAGAGAAATAATCATTTCAAAACCTGAAGTTTTCCATTGGCTTTTAAATTTCAAAAAGGAAAAGAAACATATCTTACATTTTCTGGAACTATCTGAAATAAGACAAAGAAATCAATACAATCGGAATGAAATATAAATGACTGTGCCAGTGTGATTTTTGTAAAGATTAAAGATTGGATAAAGACAATAGTACTGAGCAATGAGAAGGGTACTTCTTCACTATTTGTGGGTGGAAATAATAATAGAATGACATGGCCAGTTCTAGTATCAACATTACAAAAAGAAAATGTTTGAAACATAACTTTAAATTATTGCAGATTAACCAAAAAATTGCAGAATAATTTGAAATTCATATATATAGAATTTATATATATTCTTCTATATAGAAAATGAACAAGCAATAAGAGAAAACAGTTTAAAGTAGAAGAAAAGAGAAATATTACCTCTGTGAGGTGATAAATCAACAGCAGAAATAATCGGCGGACTACTGACCGACAAGCTTTGAATTTTTTCTAAAAATATATCTAGTTTAATTACAAATGGAGAAAGAGAAGCCTTACATTTTTTATTTTATTGAAATATTTCTTCTGCTGTTTTTTTTCATATTAAACAATACAGCCCTCCCAGTTCTAAACAGTAGTCATTGGAAACTTTTAATATTGTTAAAACTCTTTTTTTTTTTCAATTTTTTTTTTTTTTATTGTTAACTCTCATTTTCTTTTTTCTTTTTTTTTTTTTTTTTCTCCAAAGGATGTATGTGGAAAGACAGGGACCTAAAAATATCACTTATTTGTCTTCAAATCATCTGAGGTACTACAACAAATAGCAGTAGCACAATTTTTCTTTGGAACCTCGTCCTGTGACACAATCTTTCCCTGATTTTTGGAATTTCTTTTGTACATATGAATATCCCACCCCAGACAAAGTTATCAGTAAATTGATAATCGTACTTTTGAAGTCTCTCTCAAGCATTCCCTTTCTCTAATCTAATAATAGTAATAACAGGTTGGTGTGGGCTTTTCTTTCTGCTTGTTTGTTTTTAATTTTTTAANAGGGAAGGGAAGGGAAGGGAAGGGAAGGGAAGGGATAAATATTTCAAAGGTGTATTTAATAAAAAAAGCTTCTCAGACTTAAAACACAGGTTATTGTATTTTCAGGTTCATAGTGACAAAAACCCCTATGGGTCAGATTTGTGCAGGGTGGAGAGAAGGGGAAAAGGAAAAAAAAAAAGAAAGAGCAGATATCAAGAAGCATTTGATCGTGCAGAGACTCATGAACACACAGAGTTGCCTATGAAGCAAAATTGTTGAGTCAAAAAGCGTTGAAACATTGTCCTAAGAGACAAGCAATGTTAAAAATGATTTTGATGGGTTGAGTGATCACTGGTCATTTCACCACCAATATATTTATGGTCTGTTCTGTGGATTTTTTTCTTTCTTTTATCTGTGTAGGACAATAGTCTTTTTTCCATTATAAATTTATCAGGGTATGGCAGATCAAATTAAGGATTTACAAGTTCATGTAGAAAATTTCATTACAAAGATTTTTGCCTCTTTTTTTTTTTTTTTTTTAACAAAAGGGAAAAAGTGAGAAAAAGAACCTCCAGCAACTCTGAATTTCTAAAAGTTAATTTAAGCAAACAATTATATTTTGTATACTGTGGAAATATTTTATTTGCTCTTTCTCCATAGGAAAATAAAATAAAGTGATTTGGAAAAGTAATGGGATTTTATTTCAATATACCCGTCAGTACTAATCTGTATGTTGTACAGATATATCAGTGGAAAAAGGAACCACCTTAATTGTCTAACTCATTTATGCCAGTCCCAGAGAAGATAATGAGATGATTAATGTAATTAACATCAGTAGAGTTTGGCTTATGTGTTAGAAATATAAGTGGTGCTTGGAATGCTCAATAAGTACTCAGTTATAATTAGTATTTCATAATCCTTGCTCCTCTTTTGGTGTAAATGCTTAATGCTTTGCTCAAGATATTACTACCATGTTCTCCTTTCATGCAAAACTTTTGAAAAGTAAAAACTAAACTTACTTTATGGAGATGTTGCAGAAAGTTAAAATCTTAAAATATATTTTATAAAAATATATTGCTGTTGTTATATAAAATAGCTGTATTTTTCTTTTAAATTATGAAAAAATTACAGGATTTTTTTTCTGTTTAATTTTACTTCATGTGCTATATCATTTAACTTTTAATATTTCTTTCCATTTTAAAGTTATATTTAATGAACGAAGAGTCCTCTTTATAGTCAGTGAATGCTAACCATGAATAGTTTAATTGTTCTTTAATTCTAAGCCAGGTAGAAGAATTTAAATAAATTCTTTATAAATGCAGAAACATTTGTTAGTTGATTTTCAGTTTTTGTAGTTAGCAGTTATTTGGATTTGTTTCTCACACATACACAGTTACAGTATTTACTCCTAATGACTTAAACCATTTTTACTGCTCTCCTTGTGTTGACAGCCACATCCTTACAACAGGCAACTGTCTCCTAAGTTGCAGTACAGTGCTGTGTCTTTGAAGGTTAATTTTTAGACTAAAAAGGAAATCAATGAACTGCAGCTGGGATGAAATTCAAGTCATTTATCTTTTCCACAGCTATATTCTACTCTTAAAAATCAAGAGACAAGCAATATGCAGAGTAATTTTCATTTTTTCTGGGCAATTCAGACAACTCCTTTTTTATTTTTTTTTTCTTTCAAAGAAACCCATAAAAAATTCATATTGGTGGGGAAAAAAAAATGTTTCAAAATGTTTTTTTATGGTAGTATCTCTCTCCTTAATCAACATGTCCAATCTGGAAAGAAAGCAAAAATTCCCTAAACAACAAAAGCTACCAAACAGAATCAAAACTGTCAATGGCCAGTGTTCGTTTGGAAGTTCAGTAAAATGTATTAGAAGCTGGGCCTAAGGTGTGGAGTTGCATGAGGGAAGGAGCTTTACAGAAAGTAAAGGAGTAGAGAGGTTTTGAAGAGAACAGGACTGCTGCTTTTGGTGACACGAAACCATTCAGTGGTCTTGGTGACAACATCAAACATTAGAACTGGATCTGAGCAGGAAAAGGAGTATCAGTGAATGCAGTCAGGCACTGGATGCAGATCTTCCACGCTGATTAATTCTGTTGAGCCATTGAAGTTGTTTTCTCAAGAAAATAATTTCCCATAGCTTGGAGAGCAGTTCCTTTTAGTTGCAGCTTCCAAAAGGCAACAGGATGCCTCTTCAAGCGGAGTGACCCCTTCATCTCTACATAGTCCTCTAACATTAATGTCAGAATACTTTGTACTCTCACACACTCTAACATGTTCTGGAGTCTTGCCCTAAGACACACAGCAAATGTCCTCTTCTTTAGAAGCACTGCTTAATGTATACAATGGAATCATCACATTTCAGACATTTTGGCATGAAAAACTCTAAAAATAACAGTTATGACTAGGTACCTCTGGTCTGAATAGTAAGGGGGTCTGACAACACATAAGAAAAAAGCCAAACATTTTGGAGGCAGTAAGAAAGATGAGCAACAACATGAGCATACAACTCACCCAATCACTGATAGCAAATGAAGGATTGTAAGTGATGCTGGGCTCTGGCAGGGTGCCAGGGACATGTAATGTCCTGGTAATCTGGCAGCAACAGCTGAACATGCAAATACCTTTTGAATACACCTAAGAGTTGCACTGCCTTTTGACTCCACCAGAGTGATTTGAGAGTATCACAGCTTACATGGATAATATGGATGGATGGCATCATGCCCATGCTGCTGCTGTTGGTAAAGGGTCAGAATATCAAGAGGCAGTGTGTTGGCAATTTGCCTGTGACAATGATCTTGATCAAAGGACAATGTATCAAGAGCCAGGGTATCAGTGCTGCATGAACTGAGATGAAATTTGGACTAATGACTGTGTATTGTGGATTGAGCCTCCAACTGGTTAAAAGACTTGAGTTCTACCTAGTCTAAACTTGAGTTTACCCATGCCACTTATGTCTGGAACCACAGATGAAAGCCTGTTTTTTTTTTATTTGGCAATATAAAATACAGACATAGCAGATCATAGCCATAGCTTAAGGTTCAAACATTGTCTTTGTAATCAAAGCAGAAACTTTAACCTCAGTCCATGTAACTAAGGTATTGCCAAACTCCTCAGGTTATAGTTATGGGTACATATGCCTTAGTTTCTGGTTCTAGGTATTTTCCATTTTATATTAATAATTAAATAATAATTGCCTCTAAGAAAAAAAAAACTTCATAAACACAAGAAAATAATTGTTACTGTTATGGGTAGAATTCTGAAAAATTGCTTTCTCTTTTTCTCTTTGTGGGCATTTTAATCATCTCATTGTCTTCTTTCACAGGACTGTTTCATTTAATGGAAGTGGGAATTAAACTTCTAAATCACATTGGTAGCTTATGAAAAAGTGCAACATCAAACAAGCTGCCTGAGAGCAATACAATGATTAACCTTGTGGTAGCTACTTGTATACTTGAAAGTTATATTGAAAATAACATCAGAAAAAAAGAAATGACAAACAGCTCCATTACAAGCTGAAGAGAATCTTTTATTCTTATTTGAACATTGCTGACAGCATGAGCTATAAAGAAAATAAGAACTGTGTTGTAAAAAGCATTTTTTAGTCTCTTTTCATTTTTCATTGAATAGTTTAGAGTAAGTTTTCGTCTCACGTAGTTTGACCAAAAAAAAATTAATCTGGATTTAAGAAGCACTTCCTTGTAGTTAAGTGATACCTGTTCTTCTGAAAATTTATCAGAATATATTAGTCACACCAACTGCATAAATGTAACTAGTAATTTTCAAAGTATTTTTTGTTCAAGAAGAATGGAAGATAGCTAAGGACAATAATATTGAATGAATTAATTAGGAATGTACAAAAGAGAATAGAAGTCTCTATTGGGAAAAGTAGTACAAACTAACACAGATCTAGCTATTGACTATTTAAAAAAATAGCAGAAATCAGCCCAGCTGCCTCTTCGTAGATTCTCACTGTGTAAAATTAAGGTGCAGATATCCTTGTCACAAGGCATTATGGTTATTACAAATATATGGAGGAAATAATTCCCTTGATGGCCATTAGAAAGTAAGACTGTAACTTCAGGCTTATGAATTTGCAGATTGCTGGAGGGTTGCAGAACAGTCTGGGAAAATATCACTGCATTTGGGTCCTATTACTATGCTGCTTCACAATCATCTCCTTTCAGCTCCTGTTTAAGACAGAATGCTGGACTGATGGGCCTCTGGGCTGACATGCTGTGTAGCTGAGCCATTTGTTTGATTGTTTTTAATTGCCTTTTTTTTTTTTTTAATAATAGCTGAGCTGTCCAGAGAAGCAAGAAGTATTCTGAACACAAATGCCTGTAGATTCTGAAGACATCAGGGTAAAAAAAGGCTGTACTCTATTTTCAATTAAAGGATAAGTTTCTTCCTCTTGAAGGTTTTTCAAGTTGTCAGCCTAGCCTTCTGCTTGGAAAAAACTCTTCTATGTTGTATTAATCGCCTACTTTACACTATGAAGGCTTTGCAAATTTTAATCTGAAAAAGGCAGATATGTTGTTGCTGAAATCAGTGACACCATTCTATGTTCAACAACAGCCTGCACCTGTGTGACAAGAGCCTGGGGGTGGCTTTTGGTTTAGGGCGTATCAATTGCTGCTGTAAATGTTTCTCCCTGAGTTCATTCACTGTTCATTCACACTCATAAGTCTGTGAATGTCTCCCCTGCTTAGCCAGACTAACATGGTGGAAGTGTAGGTACACGGCTCAGCCCAACACAGGGTATAAAAGCTCACCAGTTGGACAAGAACTTTGATGAGAGCAGGAGGCTTAAGCTGGTTTCAACACATGTGTTCCCCTCTGGTGACTGGGTCTGCCCTGAATCAGCACATCATGAAGACCAGTAATGGGAATCCCACTGGTATGGTGATTAAACCATGTATTGCAATTGCTGTATCTTGCTAAGTGTAACGTGTTTTGTTGTGTTATGCACTGTATTTTGTATCGCTCTGTTAAATCAGAAATACCATGTAATATCAGCTGTCTTTAAAATAAGTGAATTTGATATTAAGTAGTACACTCTCCATGGGTGAAGTACTTACAAGAACTTTGTCCTACTATTACTGTTTGCAATGAACAACATTATTTTTCTGGGACATGGCAATAAGTCCCAGCAAAGCAAAAAAAAAAAAAAAATTGTATGTGTATCTGTGTGGGTTTGTGTGCATATACGAGCACATATATATGCATGCACGTGCATATGTGCACAATTCGGTGTACAATGTGTAGGATAGAGAGGAAGAACTAATTTTGACAGCTGTGTGAAAAGAGTTTGGGTTTCTGACTTCTTCAGAGTCTCTGGTCAGAAAAACCCCCAATACCTACACTTGGCGTCTTGGTTACTGCCATTTCTGTTCATAACACTTCCCTATCTAATCATGGCATAGTGAAGAGAAGCCCATGAGTCATTATGCAATAAATGAGACTGCAAGAGCATCATACAAGTAATGGCATCAACATTAACTTTTAATTTGGTATATTGACATTAAGAGACTGAGTGTACTTTGCAAAACTGGAGAGCTTATGGGGTAAAATCAGTATTCTCCTGCTAATTAAACAAGGTGATTGTAAACACAGTATGTTTCTAACATTTTGTAACTTGCAGAATGGTTGAGTTTGTTTGTTATTTTCCTTTTCAGAATAGCAATGTAAACCTTTTTTCAGATCACTGTGCTCAATGACTGTTTCATTTCATAAAAATTGCCCAGCATTAGCAGCTTGTTGTCTGACTAATGTTTGGGTTTTTTTTACACTGAACAGCATTTTTCTTCTGTCATCCCAATTACACAAACTTTCTAAAAGTTTTGAATATAGTTGAATATTTGCTAATATTTGCTACAACTTCAAATTTCATTTGAATGCTGCTTTCAATACCATTTTCCAAGATCCTTACGTAAAGATACATTCCCTGTAAAAATAGTCTGTGGTATTACAGGGTTGCAAAGCAAAGGCTTCCATGGATATAGAGTCAGCACAATTTTGTTTGGAAGAGACACATGGACATCTGGTAGTCCAACACCTGCCCAGATCAGGGTCAGCTAGAGCAGGCTGCTCAGGGTTGTATCTGGTTGGACTTTGAGTATCACCAAGGATAAACTCCACAACATCTCTAATTAACCTTTTCTGAGTTATAAAAATGTCATATTGAAAACATTTTTCCTCTTATCGGTATCTTACCTGTGCATCCAGAAATGCTTGTTTTATAACTTGTTTCTATAAATAAGGGAAATTTCAGTTGACTTCTATTTTATTGTGGTTTTGCCAAAAAGGCTTCTTTTCATGAGGAAAAAAAAGCAAACAAAACATTAGAAGAGAAATAAAGAGGTGGAATATGAACAAGAAAATTAAATAAAGCCTAAATAGCATAAAGCAGTTTTTAGATCTGGGACTGAAATATAAAATGGATCATGGGCCATCTGTCTGGTTTCAAGGAACTGTATTACCTTTTGTTAATAGGTTAACTCTTTGATACTAATCCATCCTCTAGCATAATTTTGTAATGACCTTTCTCAATACTGCAGTAAAATATGATAGTTTATAATGGATATTCAAAAACAAAAGCTTAACGGGCAGAATCAGATAGAAGACAAATAACACAATATTTATGCAATACATTTCTGTGATTCATTTTGAGGTGGTTTTGGGATTTTTTTGCAATTTATGCAGCAATTGCAAAATTACTTTAGAGGTTTGGCATATAAGACCAGTAACTTTAGGTACTCCAAATGCTGTGTCTTGTGTGTTGCTGATACACAACATCAGGTTTCAGAAAACCCAAACCCCAGTAATTTAATGCAAAGGTGATAATATTGTGCTTTAAAAAAGAAAAAAAGATGATGCCCATCACAAAATTACAGAAATAAATCACAGTGTCTATTTGTTTTGCTGTTGTATGACAAAGGTTTTTGAATGCAGTTTTAACAGTCATTTATAACTGATATATTTCTTTAAAAAGCATGAATTTTGTGAATCATTAGAAGTCACTTTTTTAATTGATCATTGCTTTCACTGTTGGAATAAAACAATATGTGTTAACTAACCTGTTTTAATGGATAAAGCTCAGATACTTAGTTTTACCTATACATTATAATCCTTTTAAAGATACTGTATTATGCAATGGTTGAGACTCAGTAAACCCACAGTGTAGCCAATGGAAAAAGGCAAGTAGCTCCAAGCATTTCCCTGGAAGAAACTCAACAATATTTAGACCAAAATCTAGATAATTAGATATTCTTCACTGATTATGTTGAGACTTTATACACCTGGTGATTCACTGAAAATTAAATTTAGCCTCAGAATAAAAGATATAACTCTAAGGGTCTACAAGCTTTGTGTATATATATGACTGAAATTCTAAGTCTAGGGTTACTCACAATTTTAAATTTTATATATATATATATATATATATATATATATATAAACATTTCACCAAGATATCTATGTTTAACATATTGATTATGACACTAAAACTGTAATTTTGTTCCTAAATAAGTAGCAGAGAAAATATGCAGGAGAAGGTCTTGTTCAGCCTATCAGTATAAACCTATAAGTCTTGATTCCATCAGAGGCAAAAAAAAGTATTTCCACAAGAACAGGTGGTACTTATTTTCAAATGATAAACATTGAAGGTAGAAAGTAAGTAAACCGAACTTTAAACATTTGTAACCAATTATTCAGCCTTCATTAAAAAAAATAAAACCTATTCCACTTACTGCAAGGCATGAAATACAAGACATACTACCATAAAATTATCCTAATTGGTTCTAATATAATGAAAACTGGTGAAAAAAAAAATGCATAACTCTTTATAAAAATAGACTGTAATTTTTAAATTGAAAATGCAGATTTTGTCTCTCTCCATCAACATTCTGTCTTCTGTAAGAACCCTTCAAGAGATGAACAAAAAGGTGGAAATACCTCATATTGCAGAGGATGTTTTGAATGATGAAAATTTTGGAATATTCCTGTGACTTCCTTTCACTTGTACAGATATTAAATTTTTCAGTCTATTCTTCCAATGAATCAAAAGAGTCAAGATGATATTCTTCATCTCTCAACTAAATATGCCATTTCTTTTCTATATGCAGAATACTCCAGTTGTAATGGCAATCAAAATACTTTAGGTAATAAAACCTTTCTTTTCTAAAATACTGTTTATAAGTTATGCTCATTCAGTTCTGTATTTAAAAGACAATTTTAACATTTTCTGAGTGGAGAAAAGTGTGATTATTCACAGGATGAATTCAGACATAGATTCAATATTTCTACAGAGACAGAACCTCTTTACAAAAAAAATAAGTAATTCCAATTTCAGTAAGTTTTGCAAATCATCTTCTACAATAAATTCAGGATTCTTTATATGTATTCACATCCAGATTGCTTTAGCTCATTATATAGAGAAATATATAATATTTATTTAGAATAATATATAAATATTTAAATATTTGTTTGAGCTTCTGGCCATTATTTCTTTGGCATACTTATTGTTTATTTGCAGAAAGTGCCTCTGCATTTTTATTTCCTTCCCTTTCTCATATCTAATGTCATTATTTGCACCTTTTTTTTACTCTATTTCTGACTTACACAAGTACCTTCATCATATGTACTCAAATAATTCTTCAATATATTTCTATGTGTACCACAGGTTTTAAAGTGAATATGATTATGTTGGAGATGTGACTATAATCTTCAAGTCTACTTTTGTCTCTGTGGGAAGCAAAAACTGCAAAACAGAATTCTATTTTCATATTTTGCAGGAAAGACACATGGATCCTTGGTCACCAAGATTTTGTCACTAAAACGTCTTGAAAGAGGCTTTTTATCGAGTGTGCTGTCTAAATCAGCTTTCCCATCAATTTTGCAGCCATTTGTAGTCAAAAGTAATGAGTGTCTCAGCTCATAGGTTTCAAAGTAATATATTAGGAAATCAAAGTAAGAGTGCACTGAATGGAAACTGCATTGAACTTCAGAAAGCAATATTGATAGTTTTTTCCTGCTGAGGCAATTATGGTGAACAGCAAAACCTGGTTTTGATGCTATTAGCTGTTGACAATTTAATTATTCCAAGGATTTTCTTAAGAAGTTTCTTCAAAGTATTAATGTGTTGTCCAACACAAAGTTTAGCTGTTTTTTCTCTTTTTTTAACAATGAATTATAAATTGCTACTAGATTACATTTAAAATGCAATACATATGAAAGCTTTAAAACCAGAAATATGTTTTTTCTAAAGGGAGCTGAATTAATAATGCCAGTGCAAGAGGTCCAATATTTAAATATATGTATTATATGCAAAAAAATTAAAAGAAAGTGGAAAGCGGCAAGTAGAAGGGATTGCCAACCTTGTTAGAGTTGTTGGAAAATCCTAAATGTCCTTTTAGGCTATAATGCTGAAGATTTCTTAATGGTTTATCAAGAAAGAACTGTTTTAATTAATTAATTAATTAAAAACAGTGACCTTGGCATGATACAGCAATGATTTTTTTTCTGTAGCATCTTGGTTTTATTCTTACAGTGCTTTCATCTACAGCTGTCAGAAGCAGATGTACTGCATAAATCATTGCCTAGAAAAATAACCCGTACTTGCACTGGACTTCATGAATGAAATGAAACAAAAGGTGCTAAAAAGATCTTGAGAAAGTTATATGGTTTGAAATTTTCATTCACTTAAGTTCTGAAATACAGAAAAGTAGGAAGAATCTCCAGGTAGGTATTTATTGATTGCATATACTTCTATGTTGGAGACTTTGCACCTCCTTAGGTGCCTGAGTGTAACTATAGGAATGGTCTCATAAACTCATAAAATTATTTAGTGTCCTGTTTAACAGCGAAATATTAATACCTAATTGTCTCTGCTGGACTCAGTTGTAAACTGATAACCCCTATTATTCATGACCCTCAGAAACAAAATGGTTTAAAAATTGTATCTTTTCAAACTTTATCTCCTCTGAAGCTGCTTCCTCATTGCTCTCAAACCATAGCATTTTTACTGTGTTTTATTTTTTAAAAAGCCTGCTTTTTCATCTAGATCTATGCCATTTGTTGATGAGTTTCCTGCTTTCCAGACATGCATGTTTTTTAACTATGTGACCCCAAGATTAGCTCAGTTGCTTAGAGAGTGGTTCTAGTGGTGATAAGATCACCATGGTTGTGGGGTTTATCCCCACATGGGCCATTTACTTAAGAGCTGAACTTGATAATTCTTGTGGGTCTCTCTCTTCAAACTCTGAATTAATCTGAATCTAAGATGATTAGCTAAGCAAAATAATAAATAATGGAAGGGCATGCTTCTCTGTACAAAGGTATGATAGCACAATTCTTTGTGAAATGAGTAGTATCTTCCATCATAACAAAACAGGAAATAAGTGTTGTCACTATTAGGGAAATAGGCTCAAAAAAAAAAATACTGTAACATTATTGAATAACAGTAATCTGTGTTCAGGTGAGATGTGGTGAAAGAGTTCAATGAAACATACATAAATACTAGAACTATAAAAGATACTCTGGTTGGGATATTATATATTCTCCTAATTTGTGTTGCTTTAAGTAGAGGTAAATTTAAAAAAAAAAAAA
>VXAC01004946.1:24948-54419 GCA_013399225.1 Rhipidura dahli
AAAAAAGGAACTGAGTCAGCTGTTATCTAAGTGAAGAAAGACAGAAATTCAAAAGCACTCACTATGTGTGCATTTTGCCCCTTATTCACAAGCCTTAGAAAAAAATTTCCTCTCCTTACAGAGCATTGGAAAAACCCTCATAGGACCCCAGAATTTACAGATAACAACTTTCTAATCACTGAAGAAAAGCACTTACAAATCCAATTTCTTCTCTGATAATTTTTTCTCCTTAGTTTTTTTCAGTAGTTATTAAAGGAAAGAGGATAATTTGCTTTAGTGCTAATTGTTTTCAGATCATCTGCTCAATTTGCCAAATTGTTCCAGTAAATATAAGTAGTAATTTATATGTGTCTTTTGAACTATAAGTTTTAAATCTAAAGTCTTTTAGCTGGGGGGTTGGTTCATAGTAGCTGAATTTTCTTTTAGCTTAAAAACATCACTGTCATAAATATAGACTTTTACTGGAGGTGAAGAAAATGTGCTAATTAACCTTTCCTTACAATAAAATCCAGATTTATGAAGGCATTAGTGTCGCTATGTTAAACAGATCCACCAGGGAGAGCAAGAGCTAAAATACTGAGAATTGCAGTGGAACTCAGAATTAATTTTAGGCCATACTTGCAGCTGTGTTAATAGTGGTGAAGAAACTTTAAATTACATTGGTCATCTACTTTAACATTCAAGTTTGTTTGGATATTAAGTTTTTAAAAAGTTCTGCTAAATGAACCCCCTCTAGATTGAACAGTCTCGGCTATCTCTGGCTTTCCTCATAGGAGGAAATGCTCCATTCCCTTTATCATCTTTTGTGCTGGGAAGCCCAGAACTGTGCACAGTACTCCAGGTTTGCCTTCATTAGTGCTGAGCAGAGAGGAAAGACCATCTCCCTCGACCTGCTCTGTCTAATGCAGCCCAGGATACCATCTGCCTGCTTTGAAACAAGGGTACATTGCTGTTTCATTTTCAGCTTGGTGTCCGACTGTAAATCCAGGTCTTTCTGTGTCAAGCAGCATTCCCTCTGGGTGGTGGACAGCATGTACTGTGCCTTGGGTTGTTCCTTTCCAGGTGCAGGACTTTGAATTTCTCCCTGTTCAGCTTTCCCTTGTTTAACTTCTCCTTGTTGAACTTCATTATGTTCCTGTCCACCCACTTCTCCAGCCTGTTAAAGTCACTCTGGATGGCAACACAACCCTCAGGATATCAGCTACCCCTCCTTGATTTGTGTGATCAGCAAGTTTACTGAGGGTGCACCCAGTCCCATCATGCAAATCATTAACAAAGATGTTGAATGGGATTTAGCCCATTATAAATCCCTGGCTAGCTGCTGACTTCCAGCTAGACTTTTTGTCACTGAACACCGCCTTCTGGGCCCAGCCTTTCAGCTGCTTTTAAATCCAACTCCCTCCTCATCCATCCCATACATTAACATTTTGCCCATGACAATCTTATGGGAGACAGTGTCAAAAGCCTTACTGATGTCAAGGTAGACAATGTCCACTGTTTTCCCTTCAACTACCAAGCCTGTCATTTCATCATAGAAAGCTATCAGGCTGCTCAGGCATTGTTTTGCTTTGGTGAATTCATGCTGAGTATTCCTGTTGCCTGTCTTCTGTGTGGAAATATTTTCGAGGATTAGTTGGTCATTCACTTTCCTGTGGGTCAAGGTAAGGTTGATGTACCTGGAGTTCCCTGATAATCATTTTTGAGAATAAAATATTTTTAAATACTAACCATGCATTTGTCATTCTTCCTGTTAATTTACTGATTTACTAATAATCATATGATTATCAATGATAATTTACTGAAAAATAATTATTTTGGTTACCTTAGAGAAAGAAAGGAAGCAGTTTTGAAATACCTTTTCTACAGATATTATTCAAATCATCAATGGAAATTGTTAACTAAGCATTAACTTTTTCTGTTTGGCATGAGTAAACCTGTACTTACAAAATATTAGAGTTGGGAAAAGAGGTAAAATTTGCCTCATATTTTTATTAAAAATATAACAAAATGAATCCCTGCAGCTTTATGAGTGGTTACTCTTACAAGTACAGACTCAAAAAAGTATGTTAAATATCTATCCATGGCAACATCAAGCCTGAGCCATGTTAATTTGAGTAGTGTTAAGATTGAGCTTGCAAATTTTTTGGGAGACAGGATAATGATGTGCCTACACTAGACTGGTAAAGTACAAGGTTGGAAGCTTTGGCTTTGTAAGGACTAATAGAGCACAGCTGCCTGTCTCAAACACTCTTTAGGCCACAGGAGGACTTTGCCATGAGATAAGCACAGAAGGGAGTGACAGGATGTTTCTAACTCCAGGCCTGGCAGATGTGAGATCAGGGCAGCACATCCTGCTTAACACATCCAGACAAAAACTCCCACTGGCAAACTGTGTAAAGAAGCAACTGCAAATACACACAGCACTGGTCAAACTAAGATCTCCCTAAGCTATGGGACAGATGGCATCTGAAACCACCAATGACCAAGGAAGCCTCCCCTGAATATGCCTCCCTGGACACCTGGAACTTGAACTGGAAGATAAGCCCCACAACAGCTGGGAGCCTGAGATAAGATAAAGGTGGTTCTATTGTCTGGGTGTTATCTCAGACCTAGGGGAAGGCTATCAAATCTGATGGAGAAGAATGGATGACTGATAATGGACACAAAGAATGTGGAATTTGTGGGCCACAAGGAAAGGCAACTCAGCAACTGTGCTGAAATCAGCTCTGACAGGGTAAAAGGCAATTCTGGCAGGTGGAGATTCTGACCATGGACTCAGAGCCCACTGAACCAAGCAACGCAGTGACTCAGAATAAGAGAAAGACTGAGCATGGGACTAAATAGCATTAGAAGTGAGGGACTCATTTAACCAACAGACTAAGAGAACACTGTACCCAATAAGCATTAATTTCTTTGTTAAAATCTATAAATAGTGAAAACCTTTTAATGACCTTGGGACCCACACCACTGAGAAGCCCAGGGGTGAAGGAGGACCAACAGGCTGACACTGGATGGTCACTATCTTCTGATTGATCTCTCTGTCTCTCTCATGTCTTTTCTTTCTGTCTCTACCTCAACTTTTTTGTTAAATAAAATCTGTATTATTGACTTTGGCAATATGTCTCATTTGCACCTTAATTCTAGCAGCAATGTCTCTCAATAATTGTATCTTAACAGGCATCTTAATATTCATCTGAATATTTTTCCTTGAAGAATAATAGTGGGTCCTTACATACGCCATATCTGTGTAAAGATACATAACACCTGTAGTTTAACAAAAGCCTTTTTCTTTTCATTTAGACAAACCAGTATTTGTTCTTGTCAGTGGGAGTACAACTGGGAGCAAAATTAGAGAAAAATAAAGTTATATTTACATTCTAACAGAAGCTCTAACAGTAGGGAATCTATAGGATGAAATGCAATTGCTCCTTCCTGGATGGAATGCGATTGGCATGCAGGGAGTCTATTCCATAATGTTTCCTGCGACCTTAAGCACATGCTAAGAAGGATGATATGGATGGTGGAGTGAAGACACCATGGCCAGGCTCTGAGGTAATCCTTGCAGGGATAGGAAGCTGATAGCACCATGTAGTGGATACATGAGCACTGTATCCACTGAGCAAGCGCTCCAGGTTTTATTGAGTATACCTTAAGAGCGAAGCGAGAATTTTACACCAATCAGTGACAAAAGCATGTATGGAGTCACTCAAACTTCACCTAAATGTAAAGAAACAGTGAAAAAGTGAGTCAAGAACGGCTAGAAATTAGAGAAGATTCTGTTATAACTTGTGGGATCAGAAGGGCTGAACCTGTACTTCACTTCCATAGGGACACCTAATGGTAAGAACTTAATGAGCATCAAATTCTTATCTTGAGCTAGTTTTCCTTGTTCATCTGAGCTTGTCTCTACACTGCTTCAAATTTGCAATCAGGTACTATCACCAGCAGTCTTCCAACCTTATCTATCATAATGTTCTATTATCAGTGTGCTTGTTAATAAAGCATGTTACTCCATAAACCATTTAGTGTTAGTCCCTCAAGGATGCTAGCAGTTGCCAACAGTAGATAACATATTTGATAAAAGCAGGGAGATTGAGGTCTCCCTTTCTAAATTGTAATAAAGGATTTCGTTCTGATCTGTTGGCAGGTATCCCTGGGGAAGTCAGTTGAATCATCCTCCAATACAGTGGAGTCCCCATAATGGGACACTGACAGAGTGGTCAGGCACAAGGGTCTCAGCTTTCCTAGGGTATTGGCAGACTGATCAAACATAAAAGTTCAAGGTACCCCTCCACTTTTATATGACACTCATCTGTGCTTCATATGGTGCCCCTAATTCATGCAGCAAATAATTAAAATTCAGCTATCAAGAAGATATTCTACAGAATCTTCTTGCTTCATGCAGCAATTTTTTAAAACTACTTCTACTTGAATGAAGTCAAGCTGAATGTGCATTATTTACTTTTTATGTTTACACTAGGGATTGTGGGCATGTATGTAAGTCTGTTTGCTTAAAACCTACCTGTCAAATGTGTCTCATTGTGAAGGATGTTCCTTATTTTAGACTCAAACCTGATGTTATGCTAAATTTATTCCTTTAAATTACTTATATCAGAAATGCTGAATCAGTATATTGAAGTGATTTGAAATGTTACGCTGAGTCTGCTTTCCCAGTAGGAACCGTGACAGTGGGGCTCACTACTGGGATCACATTCACTGCCAATACCCTTCCTCATATAGCTGACAACATAAGAACTTTATAAGAACAGAAGACATGTGCAGGGAAATAATGTTTTTCAGAGCCAAGTAAGAAGAGCTAGTGATTAACTCCATTGTCTTGAATATTGTGTTTGACCACTCAATGAACCCTGTATTTCACTGTCTCCCTCCTCTCCTATTTGCCTATGGAATAAAACCACATGGGTTAATCTTGAAGAAATTCCAAATGCTCCTCCTAAAAAAAAAAATTCATAATGTTTTATTATTTCTTCTTCTCTGAGAAATGAATGCAAGGCTGACCAGATATACTATCAACACAAGTAATCAGCTATTATATGTTGTATTTTTAATGTCACAATTTTCCTTTAAAAGGAATTTAAAACCCAATTAATTTAAAGATGCTGAATTCAGTCCTTTACCATTTCATTTCTGAAAATAACCTTGCTATACTGTAGATGACTTTGCACAAGGTCTTGTTTTTTATCCATTGTCTCTCATCTTTTCAATGCTCAGAAACCAAACAGTCAGTAGCAACGAAAATACTTTATACAAAACCCACAACATATCAAGCACAGTATATTGAGGATTAATTAAATACTTTATTGTGTGTGGGTTCTTTGTTTTAAGATGCAAGTGCAGTATCATTGCAGAATCTGTTACCTGTAGCAGCTTGACCATTTTTTACAGCAGCAGGAAGATTAATGTGGTTGTATAATAGCCTAATTAAGTATAAATTTGGTTTCTCAGGTGTCTGAAAAGTCCTTGAGGTTTTTGAAACAGAAAGATTAGAGAGAGGATTATTCTTTCTTGAACAAAATCTGAAAAATATTTACTTCACAAAGAATATTTTTTTTCTTTAAAGAAAGAATAAAAAATACAAATAGAATATATTTAACAGAAAACCCCTTTTTTCCATTTTTAATGCAGTGTATTTAAGATGTCACTGTGATTCATAGATACACTTCTTTGGAAATTTTTCCACCCTACTTGCAGGGAGGCTACAGTAGAATATATAAGGGTTAACATTTTTAATATTCAATAGCCGTCAACATGTGCTTCTTGTAATTTTTCTGGCTAAGTAGTCATTCTCTGTGACAGAGCATGATTTATTGCCAGAAAACTCAGAGGCATCACTAAATTTTGGCAAAACAAGTAACAAATCATGTACTGAAAATGTAATGATTGGTAAGTAAAGATTCTTTTTGTTCTCCCGAGGAAGAAAAATTTGCTAACCAGAACTATTATCTGCCTTGTAACATACACACAATTCTTCTAAAGCATGAACTCTTAACTCATGGAATTTCCTTACCAAATAGAATCTTTAAAGAATTAGTTGTGGGGAATAGTGTGTTTTTTATGGTTACACTTTGTTGTGTTTTGTTTTCTGTTGCTTTTTTTTCTCTTTAAGTCCAGGATACATATATTTTTCTTCAATTTTACCATAAGATTGGTTTGAGCATTTTTGGCACTGAAGAAAGAAACTTTTTTTCCCTTTCAGCTTCTCTCTAAGAACACCCCAGACTCTTCTTCACTTCAGTGTTCAGTCCTGCTGAGTAGCCACAAAGACAGGTTTTAAACCTGTCCATCACACAAGGCAATCTCTTATCTGCTATGTATCTGCACATTTTCATCCTGCTTTTCTCTTCCCTGCTTTCAGAATTTTTTTTTTGTTTGTTTGTTTGATTTGTTGGGTTTTTTTTGTTTGTTTTTTTTTTTTTTAGTAGTAAATCCACATTTTTGTAGACTTTCTGTACTGTGCAGCAGAAACAACTGAAAATTTGTGTTTGCCTAACCTTTTTCCTCATGCCTTCAGTAAATTCTCCATTCTGATTTTGAATCCTTCTAATTTTTCCTTGGGTTTTTTTATCATTACTACATTGAGAAAATGGATTTTAGAAAACAGGAAATCATGTCCTCAATACACTGCACTTTTCATCATTTTACACTAATTAGGACTTGTTTCCTATTGATTGCTTGTTCCATTTTCCTTGTGCCATTTTTTTCCATTGGCTTTTTGTCCACTAGGCATGACTTCTTACCACAGAAACTTCTGAAAAATATTCAGTCTATCTGCTCATTGTACTACAATTTTACTCTTGAGTTTTGTACCCAGAGTATGAATATTTTCATTCTTGTCCTCTGTGCTTCTCCTTTCAGTGCAAATTTAACACATGGCTTTAAAGTTCATTTCACTTATAATGGCAGTAAATTACTGAAAAAATCTAACAAATAAAAAGCTTTTGGTACTCAATGCCATTGCTCACAAAAAGCCACCTACTGCAATTTGAAGCACTCTAGCTGTTTAACCTACACTTCAGAAGCAAGCACTTAAAATTATCCCTCATCTACATGTAAGATTTTAAGAGTTTTCCTTTTTTTTCTATAAATCTTAGGAGCATGGATTTGATCTGAAACAGAAAAAAAAATCTTGCAGTTTATCTGCAGTGTGAGATTACCTCTGGCCACATCCACATTATTAACAAAAATGCTTCTTCTGCATCCTCAAAATGATACACTGGTATCATGACACTTTATTGTTTCAAGGAATGTGAGAAATTTGTCAGCAAGTATAATTAAACAGACTAGTTTTCCCCATGCTTACAAAGCAACATGTACATTCCTTTTTTTCTTGCAGAAGAGACTCTCTTCCTATCAACAACAAACAAAAAACCCTACAAAACCTTAAAGGAAAAACTGTTTCTTTAAAATTGTTTAGTCAAAATTATTAGAAATAGGAGACACGGAAGCAATCAGGAAGCGCATGAACAAATAATATGGTTTTTTTTTTATGGCTGGCTTAGGCCATCTTGTTCTAATTTTCTGACAGCTGGCTTCTCAAACAATGCAGTGACATTTGGTCAACAAGCCATTCATTTACTGTGATGAACAGGCACAATTTTGATATCCTTTTGACTAAAACATGTCTTATCTCAGTATAGGAAAACCTGTCATCTTCCTCTAACTAAATCTATGGCTACTGCATAGACAGTAGTTTCATTACTGGAAATTATGCAGATTGACTTTATAACGATGATATTGCATAGAATAATGTGGAGAATTTCTACCCTAATACATGTAAGAAAAGGTGTTTGCTTTTGCATTCAGGCTGTCAGAATATCCAGAAGAGTCTTTTCCCAAAGCCCCAAAAGGGTATTACAGTACCCTTTTTTTTAACCACACAGAAGGAGCTGCATCTGGTTTCTAAAACTGTAGTTTTATAAGTCAACAAAAGAAGTAAAAAGTAAAAAGCTTTTGAAGTTTATTACTTTAGCCAGACAATTCTTTCAACCAAATAATAGAAATTTAAACCCTGTTTTGTTTGGATTTTTCATTAAAATTGTTTGTCTTTTGTTAGTTTTCATCAAACCCTACATGGTTTCAATGAGGGAAATTGAGGACTCTGCAGTCTGCAGTTTTTACAGGAAAAAAAACCCCAAATCCTGAAACAAAACCAACAGTCTCAACATTACAAGTCTTATCTTCCTGCTAAATATCATTTATAAAGGCTCAAATGAGCATATTGTATAAATGAAATATAACAAACTGGGAAATCATTGCCATTTTATAAGATAATGCAAATTACACTTTTTATAATGTAAGATATCCTTGGCACATTTATTCAGAGGAATACAATAATCATAACACATTGTACATAATATTTTATACAATTTATGTATTGTTGGTCTTTCTTATGTAAATTTTGTGGTTTATGTTTCTAGAATTTGTCTCAGCCATTGCCTCATATATGGAAAACTGCTGACATAAGTTTTGTGAAAATCCAAATTTTTTGGTTTTTTTTTTTTTTTTTTTTNGCTTGTTTTTGGTTTTGTTTTTTTTTTTTTTTTTTTTTTTTTTGGTGGTTTTGGTTTTTATCATTTGGGATGGCTATGTTTGATTCAATTAATTCACTTTTAAAATTGTATGATGACTGCACATAAAAATGTATCTGCATTTTCAAATATCTTAAATATAGTAGTCATTTCTATAAACTGGATTGAAAACAATAATATTTTGCTCTCTATCTTTCATGGAATGTCAGATAACATAAAAACATAAATTGTCAGCATAAATAGCTTTTAATTTTATGATCTTTTAGAAGGGTATGTTCTTCTACACCAATGTGCCCTGATAACCATTTCAAAAAATTTTTCACAGAGATGCAAGCACTGTGATGTGTATATTTTTATACCACTCCCTTTATAAAGCGATCACTTTATTTTTATGTGCCACCACCTCACTCAGCATCTATGTCATTACATTTTGCAGTTACCCAGGGGATTTTACTGCTGTTGCAAAATTGTAAGGTGCATCTTTATCACTACAGCTGATAAATGTGTATACTGACAAGCCATCTTGCCACACAGAAGATATAATTCCACTTCACTCACTCTGGTAAAGACTATAACCTGAAATAAAGCTTAATCATATCAAATACCCGTTAATAGTTAATGCGGGTTGGAAGAGAAACATTACAATACTGACTATGGGCCAGATATTTCAAAACACTGAGCAAGACTATGCTTAGATTTAATGCTTATAGTACTTTAGGTGAAGATACAAAGCTTAAGTCTTCAATTCAAAAGCCTCACTCAGAAAATATACAAAAAGATCTTTTTGAGAGTCGTAGTTTCTAGGTAAGGCAAGCTATCCACATTCAGTCTTCCAAATAATTGAGCAAAACTCAGGTTTGCTTGTTTTCTTGTTGTGGTTTCATTGTTTGAGGTTTTTTAATCCAGTAGTGAATCTGTCTGCTTTTTCTACTGCCTTTATGTTAAAGAAAAACTATATACAAAGAGTGAGATAGAGGTCCAGTTCCTTTCTGTGCGTGAGTAGATTAAAAACCATATTTCAATTTTCCAGTTAAGTGCCCTAACCATTGTGTAAGCTACTAAGTCTATTAGGATGGTTCCACTTTGCAGAACATAATTCAAGAATCACTGAGTCATACAAAGAAAACATAAAAAGAAGCACAGCTTTGTAGCTTTAGGAGTTATAGACCTTACCAAGCTGGGTGGAAGCCTAAATCTAGTGGCAACTCATGGGACAGTGTCTGTGTTTTAACCAGTGGAATTTGTCTGTAAAGACCGTGTTTTATCTTCCACTTTCATATTAACTATTCTAATCCCTACATTTATTCTTGCTTTTTCCTTTCTTTATGATTTTTTTATTTCCTGGGTCTTGTGCAGCAGGTTTAGTAGAAAAACTGAGATAGTTACCTTAAGTGTCTTACTACAACATGTATGTCCATGGCAAGTGCAAAATGTCTTCAGGTAGGAAAAACCACAAAAGCCATTGTTTCCACCATTTGCTAAATTTCTAACTAGTGATTTTTTTAAACAATTAGAATAGATCAATTCATCTTTGTATATATTTACACACACATATATATATACTTAAAATAGTTGCTCACAAAAGTAGCTCATATTAGTATAAATTTTGTATGCTGTAGCCAGGTTACTCACAGGACTGCTGAGCTCTAACCAGTTCAGAAAAACTCTGCTACATGCAGAAGCACATCACAAAGAAACTAAGGAAACTTCTAGTTAAAGTGTCACTCCAGTTAACTATTATTTTGTGCTTCACGGTCAAATAGTAGTTGACAGAGGACTATCAGGTTTGTGATTCTGCATGTATGCACCTATGTTTAGTAGAAATTCTAAATTCGGTCTCAAAACTCCACTGTATCTGAAATATCTGGGCTTTTTACAGTTTTGTATCAATCTGAGCTCATTATTAGTCTTGTTAAGTATAAAAAAACCTACATATATATTTGTGATATCTGTTTACTAATAGCCAATCCTGTATGCATGTGCTGAAATTTTACAGTAGAAAAAACTTTCAGAATGTGACAAATATGCTGTCAAAATAGATTTCATTAACTTGAACAAGATCAAAAGAAGTTTTCATTAAAAGACATTTCCAAAGAGTGTACCTTCCATACAAAATAGTTAACAGCTGCTCTAAAGAGTAAACACAACAACCACAAACCGTTTTAACTTTATATTATTGCATTGTAGGTTTTCTATATGTGACACCACCAGTAAATTATTAAAATCCACTGGTGCAATTTAAATGTATTAGCACCGTTAAGGCAATCAAACAATTCAAATATGTTTTGAACATTAAAGGATCATAGCTCATGCTGTTTCTATGAATTGTTTATGGGACAGAGTAGAGGGATGCATGAGGCACATGAAGCTTTAGACAAAAGAAGTTCATAAAGGATTTATGAAGGCAAGTGTGTTTGGTTTGGGCAGGAATTAAACACTGTGGAGTATCAATGCTGAAAAATCATCCCTGATTGAACAGAGAATTGATACTCTATAGTAATTTATATAAGGACCTGGAGGGCTGGGTTTTGTGAAAGGCTGACAAATTCATGTTTTACAAGGGCTTATTTAGAAGTAATTCCTAAATGTCTGGATAATAAACTTTTCAAATCCAGAAATACCTGTGTGCACATTTTATTACAGTAACATATGTAGACATATTTAATAGAACTGGACCCTGGAGACACTCACTCCATAACAGCATACAGGACTGAGAAGGTAGGGGGGTACCACTACATGTAAAAAATCTTTTGTTGCTACCTATCTGTGTCTGGTTTCCCAATGCTGTCAGATGATCCATGCTTTTAGGCAAGTGTTACAAAATCTCATTCTTTTCATCTGCTCTGATGATGGGGAAATGTCTAGTAAGTTATATATAAATCCCACAAAAGTGTAATGTCTAGTATTTCAGATATTTTGAGTGCAAAACAAGTTGAAAGTGGTTATTAAATATGATAAGAAAGGTCTAGAAAGTTTACTGAAGCTAATTACATATAGAAATTACAGGACCTGAATCCAAAATTAGATTCTTAAACACTTCTGTTCAGTGCTGCTTAATCATGGGAATGTTTAACTGTGTAACCAGTCAGCTTTTGACCTTAAACTTCTGAACATATTTTAAGATGTGTTTTTACACAACAGCAAATATTTATGCCTATCCCTAACATAGGATGCAAAAATTTTGTCTTTTTCTGTCAGACTATGTTTACATGTTGTTAAAGAGGCCAGGAGTTTTTTCTCTGCCCCCACAGGCATGTGAAATGCTGATTCACATCTGTGGGGATAGATTTACTTCCATCTCAGAGCACGGTGGCCTTGACCACATTATTTGCAGCAAGTTTGTTATTCCCCAGACCACATCAGATCTCTTGTGGGAGCATGCTAGCTGGCATGGGACAAAACATGCTGCAAAGCATGTAGGCAGTCAGAGAGAAGTGTGCCAGTGTTCAAGGCCAGGAGTTGGCTTTTAGATTTACTGGGATAGATGCAGTCTGAGAGGAACAGTCCTGTGAACTTCCTATTCTTAAAGAATAATTTTTAATGCTTTTCAGGACCTTATTGCCTATAAAAGACTGTAATCTACATTAGGAGAAAGCAGTTTGCATTCTCTTTGGAGAGAGTAGTTTAAGGCTAACAGACACCTAAAGGTAAAAATACTCATCCAAAATATCTGAATGCAGTGCCTGAGTTTTCTTATCAATACCTCTTTGTGTATCACTTTTACATGAAACAGCCTTTGCATATGTTCGGGATGGGACTCATTCTTCTTGGACCAGCCTTTCACTTCTCTGGAGAGTCACAGTTCTTCTCCACAGAGTCAGGGTGTTGGTTTTACCTGCATTTCTTTGGCCACTGTATAATAATTCTGCTTGATAAGGCCCTTCTTAAGCAGATGGTTTTTTTTTTAATTGACATGAAAATAAGATTGTCTTTATAGATAAAAAGTCAAATATTGGTAAAAATACTTGGATGAAAAGTGATACTTTAATGGAACAAAATTTAGACAGCAACATTAAGAAAGTTTTTTTGAGGTGATTGAAAATGGAATAAAAATTTGGTATCAAAAGAATTATTTATTTCTCATTTTTACCTTTGTTTTATGGGTGACAAGTCTGAAGAATATTTTAAAAATGGGAAGTACTTCAAACAAGACTCAGAAAGCTTTAGAATGAAGCATTTCAACTTCTTGCAATACTTTACATTTATTATTCAGTTATGGTCATGAAGTCGATAATTATTCAGATTAAGTTCTATGCTTAAGCATCTGCTACTACTATGGATCTACTATGGATCTACTACTGAAGTGAATGTTAATTCATGGAACATCAGTTTTTATTACAAGTTTCAATACATATTGGAAATACAATACTTGCTTCCTTAAAGTCAAAATCTACAAGGTCATATACAAATCTTTAAGTGATGCTTTACGCTGCAGAAAATTCAGGCAAATTCCAGGACTTGCATGAATACTATCTTCCCTGGTCTTTCACCAGATATTTCTTGAAAACCTCATGAATTTCTGAGATTTCATTAGTGCCACACACGGGTCCTTTCTTTTTTTACCTATGTTGTAATTCACCTAAAAGCAGATACGCTTTTAAGAGAATGACATTTTGGAAGGATAGGTTTTGTTTTCCTTCTCTTCATCCTTCTATAAATTAAGTGATCTACTTAAAAAGTACACCTGAAAATGTCTGGTTTTTCTATGAATCCTACAGTCATGTATCTTCAGTCTCTTTTCATTGACTCTGAAATGGAATTAATCAACATAGTTTGTCTTAGACTACATATGAGATTTAAAGACAGTTATTGTTTGCCAAGATAAATCTCATTCTGAGTCAATGATAAATGGAATACCGTAGCCATCATATGTCTTAGTAAAAAGTGTGAACATTGATTTAATATATGTGTAGAGTCTGTAGAAAGTTATATAGTTTTTAATTCATAAATAAATTTTTCATATGAAATGTACTACATCTTATAGTGGAGTAAAAGGGGGAAAAGAATTTATACAATTACAATTTTTTGCTTATTAGAGTTTGCAGTATTACAAAGGGTAAAATATGGATCAAACACAATTATCTATATTTGCACTTTAATTATTCAAAGAAGTCAGAGACAAAAGTATTCATAAAGTCTGATTAATCACAAAAAATTCAAACATCAAAAACAGTATTACCTAACAGATTAAAAAATCTTCAGTTGAACACAAAATTACATATTTTACTATACGCGTATTTCAAATATGTACAGATACATCTGTAATGATGTCAAAGAACATAGTTGAACTGAATATTTGTCTTTATCAAAGACCAACTTTTGTCAAAATTATTTAGTCTTTTGAATGTTGAGAACATATATACTGTTCATCTAATTATTTATTTGCTTGTACATTTTCAAAATTCTTGACTCCACTCTATTGTCATAGAAATTTTAATTGTTCTGTTTTCTTGAAACAGACTGAAAAACAAAGGAATTAATTATTAAAAATCACAAAGATATAATCAGTTTTCACAGCCCCTTAGCTATTTTTCAACTTAAAAAAATGCAACCCAATACTTTGAGAGAGTTTCACTAGTTATGTTGTTCAGCAGGACCATTTGCTATCTTACTTTCATGGTGAAGCTGTTATACACCCCTGTGTGTATTGTAAAATTCACCATATTTAGTTCAATCTAGCACCATTCCTGTCAATTAAGTATTTTATATTTGCAGGAAAACAATGCTTAGAGAAGCCCTTTAGCTTTGCAATAAGTGGTGGGGGGAAAAACTGATTTTCTGATTGATTCAGGTAATATGAATAAATTATTAGTCCTTATGGCAGCAAAGAAAATTAATCTTTTGAGCACAATAAAATTAAAAGGTTTTGGCTTGCCTGATCTGAACAAAGTAAGATGAATTTTTAATACAGCAAATTAATTAGGCACATAATAAGGAATAGGATGCATAATAACTCTAATTCTGATAAATAGCAAAATAGTTCAGATCCTCAAAGAAATAAATACCATCCATCACAAACATACCTTAAATTCTGTTTGTTAGGGAATATTAATGGTAAGAGAGCTTGCACAGAAGAGTTAGATAAATTCTATTTGCTGATTTTGCTCAGCGCAATTACATTACGTGCTGACCCTCATCTGTAACTTTTTGTGAAATTGATTTTAGGACATTATTCATTTCTGAAGGTGCTAATGTACCATAAAGGATTTGTATTATCGTTAAACATACTGTCTATGCCAGGTGTTACATGTTATTTGCTTCTGCCCTGAAGATCATTTAACAGCTTATAAATCTTTATGGCCCCATGATGTTTTGCTACAATAATTTGCATTTTTAAATAGCTTCTGAATTATGCATTCTACAAATAAGTAAAAAGCAACATTTTTGTTATTAAATAACATACACCTTCTGTTTTACAATAGCATTAGTTACAAATGTCAAGCAATGCTAGAATGGAAAAAATAAAGTTGATTAGGAACACAAAATCAATTTTTTTCTAACTTTTGACAACATGAAGTTATTTCAATGAAGATTAAGTAGTTAATCAGTTTAAGAAATGTTATTTTATGAGGACTCTCCAGGAGCTGTAAAGAATTATATAACTGTATAACTCAATTTCAGTTGAACGTCATGGATGCTGTCTATAAGTGTGTTTTGAAATCTAGGAACTAAATATTTATCAGTGAAATCTAATATAATCTCATCTTTTCTATAACATAAAGTGGAATTGGAATTTAGAAAATAACTGATTTGATAGATTTGTAGTGACTTCTTGTTACTCGGTGTTATCTTTATTTTAATGAATAGGTTTATGCACCAGAGGAAGCTATTGCAAAGGCTTGTCTTTTTTGAACCACCATGGAAGAGGGAGGCTTTGGGAAAAACTGGGCTCATGCTTTTCAAACAGCATTTCAGAATGGAATGTTTACAGAATAGTAGAAACAACAGGGATTTTATACCAAGAAGGAAACTTCCTCAGGGAAGCACAAAGAGAACAGGTAGTCATCAGAATTCACAGATTTCTTATGAATGCTGAGAGGAATTTTACTTTGCAACTTGATCCTCAGCTCTGGTCAGCTTGTATCTCCTTTTTATTACTTGCAATATCTTGATGCTTCTGATGTTGCTGTCTTAGTGGTCACCTGGTGGTCTGGGTGATTCATGTGCCTACCTTGAACTCTTTTCATCTCCAACTGAAATTCATGGGAAAGTCCCCACTGACTTAAATTTGTACATCTGAGCTCTGCCTTTTTGGCAGAAGGTAATGACAAAATCTATCATGTTTCAATTGCAATTTTTTGTGATATCTTACACAGCGTTATTACGTCTACACAGATTATGCCCATATATTTTGTATGATGGCTAATAGATATTTATTAGTAAAATAATTGGAAAATAGATGGTAAACCATCCACTGACTTTTAGCTGCGTTAATACAAGGCAATTATAAACCCCCCCGTAAACCTTATATTACTTTCCCATGCTCTTATTCACTAACGGTCACTGTCATATATATTGTCAGTGTTATTTATTTTCTTTATGAATAATATTCTATATACTCATAGTAGTAGTATTGATTCTCTTAGCTGTAGTTTAAAGTTTGTATTTTTTTAGTGTGAGCTTTCACAATATCCAGACAGATTAATTATTTAACTTTATTAAAACTTAGATAGTGTATACTACATGTAAATTATTTTATTTAATAATTATAAAAAAAAAAGCAAAAAAGGAAAAACTTTGTACCCTAGTTACCATTAGAATAGCTTATTTTTATATTCATGGATATGTATTCTAAATAGGAGAATGTCGAAGATGGTGATGTGAACATAGGTCTGAAAATCCTGAAAAATAATTTAGATGGGCTTTAAGAAATTTTAGAATTACCAATTTGATCTTCACAACAATTGTGGTACACATCATTTGAGGCTATGTGCAGAATGCAGTTTATTAGGAAATAAATTATTTGTATTTAAAAAGTATGAAGGTATGGCTGCTGATAAATTTTATGAGAGATGACAGAGGCTGTTACTTGCATAGTATTCTGCATACTGCTTTCTAAGGAGTGAATGTAAACTGTAGGTCATAGTTCCTTGTTGACAAAAAAGTCGTAAGAAAACAATATTAAAAGCATTCAGTGTTAAAATAAAGAAAAATAAAAAGAAAGTCTATTGAAACTCTTATCATTATAATGTTTAATCCTTTTAGTCATAGCAATAAAAATGGACCAAACTGAAAAATAACTTCAAGCTGTTAGCAAAGATCTGTTTTGTAAATCCTAATTCTCTAATAATAACCTACTGCAGAAGTGGTTTATGCCTTTCATATGCCATCTCTCATATGGTCTATCTGTTCATATTCTAATTATAACAAAGGATAAATCTAGTACACAAAGAAACAGAAAGTTTTTGATCAATTTTGTCGTATTGAACTGAAGACTAATTGCTTATTCTATTCCAAACATATTTATGAAGATGTTTCATACACCCTTTATTACTTTTAGTGGAAAAATAGTAATAGTAATCAGAAATACTAATATTGTGGAGCAAGAAGATGCAATTGTTGAAATATAACTGTCATTATTATAATTTTTACTAGCTTTTTTTCATTTTTTTCTTATTTATTTGGTGTGAAGTTATCATCATAGGCTTAAAGCTATGTTAATTTTTTTTCAATTTCTTGTTTATTTAAAAACAAAACAGTAATTTCTTAGTAGATCTGTATTGGCACAGGATGCATCTGTAAACAGGCCTTGACAAATGTAACCTCTATCTCAACCCAGTAACTTGGAAGAAAAGCACTTGTTTTCCTTGCCCAGATACAGCTTCTCCAAGGTTGTTTTCTTACAAATATTGAATTCCTAAGAAAGTATGATTAGAGGCAGTTGATCTACAAATTGCAATATTTAAAGGAAAGTAGGAGAGATATGCCATCAATTTCCTGTAAAATATTGTTAGTAAACATTCTCTTTAGTGGCCTGGTATAGGAGCATAGTTTATATTATTTCTTTTGATTGCATCATGTTTTTTTTCTTTCCTGAGTTTGTTCCATTTTGGCTGGGTCAATAACAGATGGTCTCTTAGCTGTCTTTTTTTTTTTTTTTTTTTTTGTCTTCTCTCTATTCTGTCTGTTATATGTATTCCTTATTTCTTTTCTAAATCTTTTTATCTCCAATAATTCTTTCTTCTGACCACTTTCCTCGTCTTTCTCCAGAAATGTGACTTCAGGTGGGATTTATTTCTTCTTCATTTTTCCAAAACTTTAGACATTAAGCAAATAATATTACTGGGTAATTAAGGGGAAAAGCTAAGGACCCTGAAACACAGGACAGAGGCTCCTATAACCAAGTGAATATCTGAAAATCAGAGACATTTATCTTCCTCTCCTTCGTGGCAATATATATGTATACTTATATCAGGGAATTGCAGATTGCTCTGGAGTGTTTCAATGGTGGTCAAGCCCTGGAGCAGGCTATCCAGGGAAGTGCTGGAATCACCATTCATGGTGTGATGAATCCAATGACTACAGGCTGTTCAGAAGGCACAGGCAAGGAAGGAAGGGCAGAGACATGCTGCCTATGTCATAGATAGTATGAAGAGCTCTCTGAAAAAAAGCCCATAAACAAGTTGAAAGCTTCTGGGTAAGAATCAGAGACCAAGGCAACAAAGGGAGCCTTGTCATTGGCATCCACTACAAGCTGCCCTTTGCTGAAACCTTCCTACTCCAGCTCCAGGAAGAAACACGCTTGTCCTGCTGGGGGACTTCAATCAGCCTGGTACCTGCTGCAAATGTAGCATAGCTGCTCTTGAAATGCATGGAGGATAACTTCTTACACGAGGCCACAGACAGCCCTGCAGGCAGGGATGTGACACTGTGCCTGATGATCCCCAGTGCAACAGAGCCAGTTGGTGATGACAGGGGCCTGGGCTGTCTGTAGTCATACACTGGTGGAGTTTGCAATCCTGAAGAGTAGGGCAAACTCAGGACCCTGTATTTTGGGAAAGCAGACTTCAACATGTTCTGTTTGTTGGGCTGTTTCTCAGACAAATAAGGGCAGCTATTGGGACAGATTTTTACATTAGTTGTGCATAGTCTTTGGAGCTAATTGAACAAATAGAATTAGATACTATAATAAAAATGCTCACTTTTCCTTAACAATCTGAATTACCCCGGTAATTCATTACCAATTGCACTACCTGCAATCAGAAAACAACACAAAAGAACTCTGTCTAGTAATTAGTGTCTAAAAGTCTCATGCAGGATGCAAATTAAAATGACTCAATGAATTATCACTGGGATTAAAAAACAGACTAGACAAAGCTAGTAATTTTGATTTTTCTTGGTCCTTATGCTTCCATAATTGCATTTAATCTTTTTTGATCATTTTTATTTCTGTATTGATGAGGTCTTAAGGATCATTCAACTGCATGGTTAGCTTTTTCCGGAGAGAAAGAAATAGCTAAAATATCTTCACTGTCTCTTTTGTAACAAGTTACTTCTTCAGTCTTGCTTATGAAATTCATCTGATTAAATTTAACTGTAACTCTAGGCTGTAGTGCCTGACTATGTTGGCATACCAGTCCTCCACTTCAACCCATACTTGCCTCTAGACTTGTTACAAATGTCCATATCAACAACCCCGTTCTAAAGGCTGTCACAGCAAATCTACAGGACTCATGAAAAAGGGGTGTAAACTATCGCAGCTCTACTTCAGCAAGAGTAGCAAGTGCTCCTACCTCCTTCTCAAGCATTGACCATTCCCACTTAATAAATAAAAGCATAGGTGGGGTCGAGTAGATACCTCATATTTTTTTAAGCGTTTCAAAACACATTTTAGGACTCAATTGACTTATTCTCCTGAAACTTAGTGAAAGTCCAGAAATCTAAAGAAAGCACCACCTAAATAAGGTACTGAAATTGGACACACAGTTTCTCATTAATAGAAGTTTCCTATGTGTGACTTTGCCTTTTTTCCCAGGTTAAAAATTATGAAGTTATATATATATGCTCTAATTAAGAAGCCTTCTCTACTGGATCTTCACATTGTTTCAGGTTGGAGGTGGTGTAGATGGTCCGTAAGTCTTAAAATTTAGAATTAATAACAGCAGTCTGAGCAGCAACTCAGTTAATATAGTGCACTTATCACATGAAAGTTTACATTCTTATGGTGTTAAGAAGTATTAAAGAACCCTTGTCCTTATGCACAATAAGAAAAAAAAGTTATATTCCCCTATGTTAGGAATAATGTTTTTCTTTAGTATTATCAGGAAGATGCAAACTGTCCTGAAAATAAATTTGTTTCTTAGGAAGCTGCAGGCCTGTTTTATCACACAGAAGTGATTTAATGTTAAATAGAATTCAGACTCAAAATTCTACTGATTTTCTGTGCAATTTTCATTGCTAGTTTTGCCTTGGCAATTAAAAATAATGATGGACTGATATAAAATATATGCAAAGGTATCAACTTATTGCTATTGCTGCAATGGGGAAATAAACTAAGCTGGTAAAGTTTTATTCAAAAATTATTCGAAATGATTCAGTAATCAACAGTTTTTTACTCTGTGCACAAGTTGCCAGTGACTGAAAATGATAAATTATATTTATTTCTGTTATTCAGTTGATGATAATGTGCTATTCCTGTATGAATAACTGTATCTAACCATTATAATTTTGAAGTTCTTTGTATCGTTTAATTATTATTTAGTAATGGACAGCTCCTGAACAGCACGCAGGAATCCCTGAACTTAATTTTTCTCCCAGGTTCAAAGAATGCACAAGGTCTTTCACATTCCAATGAGCAATAGATAATTTTAAACCATTGATCCAGATATTTCAGTTTAAATCCTCTAGTGAAGATATTACAAATGTACAGTAATGCATTTTCTTATCCTTTAATGTATACGTGATTTAGCTACTGCTAGATGACAATGAAATACATCTTGAAGGAAAAAAGGTACACTATGTGAGTCAAACTTCTACTGATGTAAGTTGGAGGAATCCTCAGAATTCAAGTTATCTGTGCAGGACCATTCAATCTAAGGATGTGACATACAATTTTTACAAAATATAATTGATAAGCTATATTTTTGCTTGTTTTATTATTGAAGTCAGTGAGCTGTATGACATTTGAAATATTTAGGTTTAAGTTAATCATAAATTTGAATACGCTTGTTACCTACTAGCAATTTCAATTACTGTTGATTTTGTTATAACACTTCCTCTAATCTTAGCTATCTAGCAATCCTTTGACTTCAAGAAGAATCACAATTATCTTCTATATTAATTCCAGACCCTTATTGAAACAGTGGCTACAATACTTTAATATATTAATGTTTAAACATTATATTTATAAAGATAATTTCTCTCTGATTTTCAGTCATATGGACATACACACACTTTTTATTTTTCTTTCTACATGATACTCATTCTTTGTGTATATCTTAGAAAGATGAATCCTTCCTTTCTCCATTTTCAATTTTGAAATTTTCGTCTTTTCCTCTGAAGTATTGAGTATATTTTCTAACAGGTCAGTATTTTTTCTTTCCTACATCCCCATCCAGTTCATCTAAATGCACACATTCAGGAATAAAACGTGTTATTGGTTTGTAGGTTTTTTCCTAATTTAGAAACTTTGACAAAACAAATTTTAATTCATGAAGAAGTTAGAAAGCCAATGAAGTTAATAAGTACCCCATGATCTTTCAGGAGAATGCCTAGATTTTACTTGCTCACCAGGTCTTGTTTTAGTTTTTTGCCTCTTAGGGCCACAAGAGGAAGTACAACAAGGACTTCAAAAAGGTTAATTAGATATTATTACATAATAGATTTATGTCTTCTGCTTTTCCCCATTTAATTTTAGACACCTAAAAATTAGGCCTGTGAAGCTATGTCTGAACTGCTAAATTAAAAATGACCTGCTAATCCCTAAACCTAACATCAGGTGTCAAATATTTGGCATCTATAATACTTAAAGCCAGTATAATTTGTGTCAGATTTTCATGAAGATGATAAATGGAATAATCAAAACCAGCCAGGAAATTATTTAAATGTTAAAAAATATTAAAAATAGGTGTTAGTATTGGAGTGTAGTCCCTGTCCTGCTTTCGTTCCGCAGTTAGTATGTCGCTTATGTCTGAATCTATTATGTAAACGCCCTCTATTACTAAGGTAGAGATACATATTTCTGTTGGTTTGTGCTTTCTGTGGGGTTTGTAAAAGAGCTGGTATTTGTACAAGGAAAAGAAAGCCTAGGTTTGACTTGAAGACTTGGGAGATACCACCCTACCTGGCTGGCTGAAGGAGACACTACTGTGGTTCTCAGAGATGTGTCCTGCCAGCCTTAAGGTAGAGTGTGCCCTCACCAAAGGCTTGTCCCAACAAATACACAAAAAATGGACCCAGAAGGACACAAACGCAGGTGAGCAGAACTGTTACAGGCACAAACATAAACAACATTCAAATAAACATGAGCAACAGAAACTGGGACAAC
Organism: Rhipidura dahli; assembly: GCA_013399225.1. Classification (NCBI taxonomy): domain Eukaryota; kingdom Metazoa; phylum Chordata; class Aves; order Passeriformes; family Rhipiduridae; genus Rhipidura; species Rhipidura dahli. Next base: position 46,984 of record VXAC01004946.1, read on the forward strand.
CCTATTCCTCCTTAGGGCTGTCCAGTAGTGAAATTTGCTTCTAGAAATGTACGCATACCACCACTAAGTCACATGCCCAGCCACATTTACTGGCCCTTCAAACATTGATTTTCAGATCATCCACTTTCCATGCTCAGAACTTGAGTTTCAAGTGGTCTCCAGCTTAGAGGTTATGTTTTTCCAGATGCTGGTCTCCATCTTCTTCCCTGTTAGTCTTGAAGTATAACAGTGAACCACTTACTGGGCCCCACAAACAAACAGAAGAGAAACTAGTTAGCAATAAAGTCTAATAAGAGGATAGGGTGGATTGTGACAATCAGCTATATTAGAATCTTCATTAAAATCATCTTCAGTAAAAAGCTTTGTTAAATGTAGGTGTTTTACTGACAAATTATTCTGTGTCTTTGCAATGGTGACCAGTGTTCATCTGCAACCACCTATTTTACACAGTGATTGTACAATTTTAAGATATTCACTGACATAATATTTGGTATGGGTATAGCAATGAAATCCTTGACTCTCTCTAATTAAGATTAATTTCTGTGTGACAAAAAGAAAAATCATTGTAAGAATAACCTTCAATTTCCTATGCATGAGTGATGACACTGCAAATTCTCTTAGGTAGCTGACTTTTTCCTTCTGATTAAATGAGGTTGACTGCCTTATGTATAAGGTGCAATGCTCATCTGAATCTCAGGGACATTTAAATGTTACTTCCAATACAGATGAACTTAGGACTTCTTGCAAGACTGAATGATGCAATATACAACATATATACTTGTAGTGGGTTGACCCTGGCTGGATGCCAGGCACCCACCAAAGTCACTCTCCCACTCCCCTTCACAACTGGACAGGGAAGAGAAAATATAAGGAAGGGTTCATGAGTTGAGAAAATGTCCAGAAGACAGATCACTCACCAAACACCATCATGAACAAAACAGACTCAAACTGGAGGTATTAATTATAGTTAGAACAGGATATTGAGAAGTAAAAACAGATTTTAAAACACCTTCACCCAATCCCTCCCTCCTGTTACAAATGAGTGTTTTGAGATCACTTAAAGAATCACCAGGAAATGTATCAGTAAAAACAGATTTATTATAAAAGTGACATCACTGACCACTGTGGTCCAGAACACATCAAAGGCTCTCATTTTGGACTGCTGTTTATAGGCCACAACAGGGTGGGCTTTGGTCATAAAAATGTTTCAACAATGTTTCACCCTGGCCACACTCTGGATCAGCAACTTTCTTTAAAAGTGTGAGAACAAGAATGTTATGCTACTCAGGCAAATTAAAAAAAAAAAAAAAAAAAAAAAGTTCAAAGGTTGTTATTTANAAACAAAAAGGAGGAACTCATTAGACAGCACCAGTTCCTAGGAACAGACAGTGCTTCTGATAAGCTCAAGAGGAGCTCAGCTCAGGTGCTGTTCACCAAGGGCCAAGGACTAATGGGCATTTCTTGGATCATAGTGTGGCCTGGAAAAGGGGACTGGGGGAAGGATGTTGCCTTGTGGGACTACCTAAAAACAGAGGCTAGAAAAAATTAAGAGAACAAAAAGTGGTTATATTTATTGAAGGGCCTTCAGTACACTTTGGGCAGATGAAACCATCCAGGGGCTACACCCAAAAATGAGCAATGGGGTAACAGGTTTTCATACTTTCATTAGTTTGATCAATTTTCATATTGGGGGTTAATCCTCCAATTACAGCTTCAGGTAATAAAGTCATTTACTCCCCCCAACTTACTTTTGTTTACATTTCATGGGGCCTGAGACAGTAAAGTGTCCTTGAGTTTCAGGCCTAGAGAGGGATTGTTTTGTCTGACCAAAACAGGAGAACAGTAGCTAACAGTTTATATGAAGTTTAGAGTTATACACTAAAGAACTGCAGAATTACAAATATATGAAAAATATAAAAGCTAAAATCCTCAGGCACCAAGGATACACCACCACACCTCCTTCCCAGCTCTACCTTCATCTTCCAGAGGTGCAGGGAGACAGGGAATGGGGGTTACAGTCAATTTATCACATATAGTTCTGCTGCTCAGATAGAGGAGTCCCACTGCTGCTACAGGGAGCATGGGCTCCCTATAAGGTAACAAATTCTGAAAACAAACCTGCTCCAGCATGGTCACTCTCCTCACAAGTCTACAGGTCCCTGACAGGAATCTACTCCAACATGTGCTTCCCAAGGGTTCACAGCCTCCTCTCAGGCATCCACCTGCTCTGGTGTGGGTCTCCTCCATGGGCTGCAGGTGTATCTCGTCATCCCCATGGACCTTCATGGGCTGCAGGGGCACAGCTGCCTCACCATGGTCATCACCCCAGGCTGCAGGGGAATCTCAGCATCAGCACTTGAAGCACCTCATTCCCCTGCTTCTGGGTGTTTGCAGAGTTGTTCCTACCACATATTCTCACTCCACTTTTCTCTGAGAGCAATTACTTATTCACAATAATTTCTTTTTCTTCTTTTTAAATATGTTATCATAGAGGAGTTGCCATCATTTCTGGCTGGCTCACCCTTGGCCATTGGCACATCCATCTTGGAGCCAGCTGGCATTGGCTCTGCTGCACATGGAAGAATCTTCTGGCAGCTTCTCACAAAAGCCAGCCCTGTCGACCAAAACCTAGCCATGCAAACCCAATGAAACCCTCAAAGTCTGACACTAGTTAATATATCTTAAAACAGAAAGAGGCACAGCAGACAGATGGTCCTACCTGTCAGTTCTGTCAGTTAATTCTAAATAATATTATCAAAGTGGCTTTCAGGACCATGTGCCAAACTTCTCCAAATGCCTGCTTCAAAGGGCAACTCATGTCCTTTAAAAATCAAGAAGTGGCAAAGACACTTTACAACTTGTAACTAAGGTAAGCCACATGATACCAAGGACAGCACCTGGCTTAAACACAAACATGACAATTTTCTGATACATTGTATAGAAATAGAATCACACAAAAAAATAGCCTGGTTATCAAGGTCCTTTTCTGTTGATCATAATAAATTTAACTCTCAGAAAATATGGACTATTTAAAAGTTGAAGCTCACCTTCAAAATCAATACTTCTATTATTTACAAAATATATTATGAAATCTTTAATAATCCGTTGATCTTTCAGGTATACATTCCTTTTTTTTTTTTTTTTTTCAGTATGACACTTTTTTTTTACATATGATATACTGAAATACCAGAGTAGAGCATTATTACAACAAAAGTGCCATAAAAGTGTCTGTCAACAGTGCATAATCTTTAAGAGCTCTGATCAATATTGTCCTAGTGATGCATTGGTACAATATATCATCAGGATGAAAGCCAGAGGGAAGGCCAAAAACAGAAGACCAACACTTTTAAAAAATGTTATGATTGTTAATTATTAGTTGATGAGCCTTCTGTTTATATGTGTAGATAAATATTAAAAATAAAATATTTTCCAAAAAAGATAATGAAAGTGATCCATTAACAGTAACTGACACTTTATTATGCAGAATAAATTCACATATTTTCTAAGAAATATTTTTTCTTGTATTTCAGTATTTTAGATATAGTTCACTGAATCTCTTTTGCCGTTGGTGGTTGTCATCTTTGCAGAATTACTTTAAGTTCACTATAACTGCATTTCAAATACTCTTTTTCCATCAGACAATACTTTGCCTCTCCCACTACGAAATGTTATCCTTCAATCCTGAAATAGAATAAAATCATTCCTCATTCCCTTCCTACTCTCTATTTTATCATAAAAAGCCCAACTGGCTTCAACATATGTAAGCATTTTCACTCAAGGATATGGTGTCAGTGACTGACAAAAAGGCTTCAAAGAGGAAAAGAATGGTTTTTCACTTCAACTTAAATAGCAACAACTGAAGTGAAAAAAAATACTGAGTGAAATGATAAAAAAAATAAATTCACTTATGCACATAGCCGCTGGATACTTGCTTTTTACATTTTTTTCCTCATCTGAGTTAATCGCATTTCTATTTGGGCAGAAGAAACCAACCCACACAGGTTTTCTGTGACAGCATATCATTGGCTCTGCCTTTTCTCTCTGTCACATATAGACTTATTAATTAATTCACATTTATATACATATTAGTGTCATCTTTCCTAATTCAGAAAAGCTGAGGTCCTGCAGTTTCCTTTGATACTAGTTCTAGCCTTGAGAAAAAAAAAAAAAAAAAATCCTGTTTTCCAGATTAAACACAGAGGTATATTCAAATTAAGTTTTTCCATGGAGCTATCAAAGACTTTTAATGAAATATCCTTTCTTATATTTGTTACTGTTTCATTTAGTGTTAATTTTGACCCAACAGGTTCTGATTAATTTCATTCTATGCAGTCAGAATAATATAATTCCTTTAAAAAAAGGCATATAAAATATAAATTGTCTCAGTTCTTTTATGAAGGAAAATATTTTGTGCATTTTTCCCCCCAGTAGCTGGCTTTACTACACTGGAGATGATGGAAAACATAGCTTGCATTTACTGCTTTGACTACCATTTTTTCCCCACTTTTGGAGGTATACTTTCCAACAAAACCATTATTTCTACATCTTTCTTACCTACTTACTCATTATATTTATTTGAAGCTGAAAGTCAACCTGCCTTTTTCTGAATTGAAACATTAAATGTATTGTGATATTTTATTTTCCCTGAATTTACTATCCAAATTTGACTAATTTCATCCATTTTTGTGCTTCACGGACACAGAATTAGTCACTTTGTTAATATTGCTTCGCTGTGGTTACATAATTACACTTTGCAAGTGGTACTTATAATGGTATTGTAAATGCAATTTTGTCAGAAGAACTGCTAATTCTTTGTCCAAGGATAAAGTTTTCAATTATTTTTTTTTCCAAGGCATATTTAAAATAATCTTAAAATTAACTCCTATCTTTTATTTTGCATTTTTATTTAAAAGGGAAAACGAGTTCTTATTTATGTATTCTGTAGAAAACCAAGGTACATTCCTTACACTTTCACCTAACAGAAAGAAACTTCCATTGCCAAGGTCAAACTGTAGTAAATTGAAAATATATCATGAACCTTTGAAAACAGAATATTATTAAAATTCAAGTAACCTTCCAAAATACAGGGGTATTATCACTCATCTCTATTATAAAACATTTTTGATTAACAGGTTAAAGTAAGATGAAATGAGAAGTTCAGAGGTGTAATCATGTAATTATGCTATGGTAGATGAGGTTTTGAAAGATTATGACTTTGCCTCACACATTTAGGTAGCTTATGTGTTGCAGAATGCCTCACACTGCTGCAGTTTGTGGTCCATATTAAAGAACTTTGTGGGCCATTTCAGAGAGAAACAGCATAAAGCATAATTTATCCAAACTCGAAATTCTGGAATACTTAATTAAGATGCTACATGCAAAGAAAATTCCATCCCTTAATTATGCCTTTTTCTGAGCTACACATTTAGACATCTGATATGCCCAAAAATTGTTATTTTAGGCTCCAAAATTTTGATAAATGCTCAGATTTCTACATTTAATACTTTAACTCGCTTCCATTTATATTTTATTTTGCCAAGTATACAGCTGACACAGTGGCTAGCTACTTCCTTATATCACTTAATTCTGTTCACCTACACTCAGACCAGCAAAATAAGGAAAATACCTAATGTTTTTCTGATTACTTTCATCCTTCATACAGACGTTAAAAATATAATAATCATAAAGTCACTCAGTTAAAAATGTTAAGGATAACAAAGAAGCAGTCAAAGCCCTGTTTTAGTTTCCATATCTACTCCCACTTGAAACTGTACTGTATAAATATATATATCAATTTTTGATAAAATATATTTAGGAGGATATAGTGATGTAACAATTGGAGTACCTTTTGACACAGCTCTAATTCATTACATCATTCTCATGAAAGTACATATATATATACTCTATGAATTACTAATTATATTGATTCAATACCAGATTATGGGATCAGGCAACTATGACAATGCGCATGTCAACACACCAGTTGCTGGACTGTTCTGTGTCCTCCTACAAGAGCTCAACCCACACAAATTTATGTCCCTGAACAGAATCCACCCCAGGGTTTAAGAGAAGTGGCTGCCATTGTTGCAAGGTCACTGCCTCTAATATTTGAAATGTCCTGGGGATCAGGGGACATCCTCATGACTGAAAAAGAACAAATGCCATTTACAATAAGGGCCCAAAGAAGACCTAGGAAACTACAGGTCCACTAGTTTTACTTAATTCCCTGGAAAATTATTGTAATGTGTCGTCCTAAAAACCATTCCAAATCAAATGATGCAGATAATAGGGAAAAGGCAGCATTGGTGTACTAAAGGCAAACTATGGCTCATTAACCTGATTTGTCAGGAGATCATGGAGATGTTGTTTACCTGGACTTCAGTAAAGTGTTCAACGCTGCTTCCCACAACTTTATCCTGGACAAATTGGCAAGATACAGATTGGATGGCTGGACTGTGATATGGGTGATAGATTGACAAAGTATAAGGTTCTGCATCTGGGATGGATCTGTGTGTCTGGGGAGCAGCCTTGCTGAGAGGGACCTGGGTGTCCTGGTGAACAAGATAAACACAAGTCACCAAGCGTGCTGCTGCAGCAACAAAGGTAAATCAGATCATGGGCTATATCTGCAAGGGTATTACTGGCAGAGAGAGACACTCAGCGCTTGTCAGGCCACACCTAAATTGCTGTCTCCAGTTCTCCTCCCCCCCGTTCAAGAAAGATGCAGACAAGGAGGTCCAAAGGAGGGCCAAGAAGATTAACAAAATGCTGGAGAACCTGTCTGATGAGGGAAGACTGAAGGAACTACATAATTTCACTTTGTAGAAGAGGAAGTTCAAGGGGAACTGGTACTTGAAGCTTTGCCATAAGGAGGATGGAGTCTCTCTTTTCACAAGGAGCTGCATAGAGAGGACAACAGGTGACGGGTAATAAGTTGCACTTGGAGAAGATTCAGCTTGATAAAAGAAAGAAATTACTTATAGAAAGAAGACAGTCATTCACTTGGACAGCCTTCCAAGCAATGTGGCAGAGTCCCCATCACCGTAGGTTTTCAAAATGTAGCTGGACAGGGAGCTAGGTGATCTCATGCTGGCTTCTTTTCCAGCAAAAGGTTGAACAGAGGGTTTGATGTCCCTTCCAACCTGAGCTGTTCTGTGATTCTGTGATTCAGTGAAGTAGAAATCAAAGAAAACCAGACTTTTCTAGAACACAAATTATTTCTCTTAAGTGCTTATTTCTTCCAACTAGTCACACTGAAGACACCTAAAGCCCATTTCTCAGATTTGAGGGGTTTGGGGTTTTGTTGTGGTTTCATTTTTTGTGGTTTTTGTTTTTTTTTTTTTTTTTTTTTTTTTTTTTTTTTTTTTTTTTTTTTTTTTTTTTTTTTTTTTTTTTTTTTTTTTTTTTTTTTTTTTTTAGAATATTTTTCTTTTTGT
>VXAC01004946.1:54432-121076 GCA_013399225.1 Rhipidura dahli
TTTCAGGAAATATCTACTCTTGTGATATTAAACTCCTTTACACTTTTTATTCAGTGGCTAAATAGGAGAATCCTAAAGGAACCCCTTAAGCTGACCTTGTGTTTACTTTTGTTTGGCCCAACTGCCTATCAAGGTTTCATTAATGTTTGTTATCTGGAAACCACACCAAGACATCCAATGTCATTGAAAGGCCTTAGCCCCTCCTGGTTGCTGCTTTAGGGAGTATCACCCTACTTCACGTTCCATGTCTCTGTGCCACTCTTGTGCCTTGTATCTGATGCTTTAAATTTCCCCAGGTGAACCAACTTTTGTGTGGGCAGATGGAGTCTAGCCATGCTTGTCTGCAGGTGGAAACCATGGGCATCTGTGTTTGCACAGTTCTCAGGCTGAATGTCACCCATATGAATCTATGCCCCAACCAACTTCAGGTTTATTAAGCCATTTATTTATGTATGTATTTTTCCTTTCTCTAGGCCTTTGACTGGTAAAATTTCCACAGCCTTGTTTCAATTTTACATGAATAAAAATAAGCATGCAAATTTAATATACACTACATGTTGTAAGAATAGTACCTGAAGACCATCATTACTAAGGAATATTTAGTTAATTACTTTAGGCTTAAAAAACTATCAATATGTTATGGTGATTGTAATGGCTGAGGTAATTACATGAAGAAGATAGTGTGATTTTGAATAGGATTTCAAAGATGATTAATTTTCTTTAAAAACAGCTTTAAGAGATGGTTTTCTTATTTGGTTTGTTTTATTTTATATTTTATATATTTTTTTTTTTTTACTTTCATGATGACACTAGGGAAAATCTGAAATGGTGTATTGAACAGGTGCTATGAAAAATGAAATCAAAATATATGATGTTATTTAATAAATACGAAACAGTGTTACTTTGAGATTTGCCAGATGTTCCTGATACATTTAGTTTAACAAATTCTGTTATGCTGATTGCCTGTGGTATTAAGCTTTGGAGAATCACAGTATTTGCCATACTCCAGTCCCTCAGGGGAATGTTCAAAGGAGAATCAAAGGTTAAAAGGAAATATTAGATCCAGCACGACATACAGAAACAACAATAAAAAATAAACAGTCGTAAGATATCAAGAAGATGAAGGAATGAAGATGATAGAATAAGGTAACACATGAGCCAAAGTTTCAAGAATGTCTTTGGTGACAGCATAAAAGGTATATTGCTTAAAAACTATCTAATGGGAACTGTACATCTGTGCATCTGTGCATCTGTGCACATGCACATGCTTGCTGGGGCAAGAATAATATCTCATAGATCTGATTTGCATCTTGTTTATCCCTTTGAATACAATTTAAAGATAGCTGGAACAATAAATACATTACCTTCATAATTTTGTCATTTCTTTTAATGCCAAATTGCTAATGTCTGAATGCTAATATGCCTGAAATTACAATATGAAATTTTATTGAATTCACCTTGCAATAGTACTATTATTTACTGTTACAATAGCTAAATATGCACTAAATACTGTATCAATGTACTTGAAAAAAAGACACTTTTTTTTCCCAAAATATTTATGCAATGAGTTTCAAGCATTACAGGGAACTATCAGATTATGGATGCAGAAAATAATAAGGGCTTTCACAACAGACCTATATCCAACCTCTTTCATGAAAGTTTTACCAAGTCAATACCTAACAAGCAACCAGAAATAAGTTCCATTCAAATCTATTGCACTTAGTGTTACACCAGGGTTAGCAATGTTCATTCTCTCTATCTAATCAGGTGCTTAACAACCATTCTAGGCATCTCCCTAAAACTGTGTTGTGCATATACACAGCTTACCTCCAGAACTACTCCTTTGAAATATCTTCATATATGTATTAGTCCTACATACCTAATTTTTTTCTTATTATTTTTCAGTTTAATACCAATTTAAACCGCGCTTGGAAGTGTTCTGTGACATTTACATTATTGCTCTTTGTTTCTTGAAGCAGAAAGTTACCTTTCAGTAGGATTCATAGAGCAGTGATCCAGAATCAAATATTCACATTAAAGTTTAAAGGAGTTAAGAGCAAATGATATGTTCATTTCATCATTTTATTTTAAAGCAAAATCTTCAGCTGATCAGAAATAACATAAAATACAAGTTGAAAATAATTTTTAGCATATATATGTGGCACAGAAGAAATAAATACAGAAAAAACAACTTTAAAAACACAAACAGATGCCTTCATAAAACCAATGTATTTTTCTTGCTTTGATGACACTTTAAAAGTGTTTTTTGCTTGTGTTTTTTGTTACAAAAATAGTTTCAATAAATATCTGCAAAAACACTGGATCAATTTATATCTCAGTAAAATTATGTAATTTAAACAAAACATTAGGTAAAGGCTTTTGTATATATTAACATTTTACTGTTGCTAAAATTTGCATTCTTTCTCCAAAAATAAAGTGCCCAAGTCAGTCTAAATACAGTAAGTAAAAGGTTAACAAGTGCTACAATGTGACTATTTATTTATTTAGTTAGTTAGTTAGTTATTCTGAATAGCTCAAAATTCAGGTCAGAAACAGCTGAACACAAGCTCCTGGTGTTATGGAAAATCAAGTCAGGTCTGAATGCAATTACTAACTCAATTGAATGCATTGGATTGACTTTTTTTCATTTCATCTACCCTCTTATTCCTGATGGAAAGTTCTTTTCTTGACACAGATGAATTTTCCTTCAAATATCTTTGAAATATAGGACTATTATGTAAATCCAAAGTAATAAAGAATGACAGAAGATGCTAGGAAAACATTTAGCACAAAGCCAACTATGGAAATGTATGTGGAAACGTATAGATGAATGATTTATGTTTTAATTGGGAGAGGAAAAAAAAGAACATCTATGAAAACCTTAGATATTCATCATTTGATGCAATATTTCTAATATCAGCTGGCAAGAGTGATATTGATTTCTGCCAGTAAAATCACAACTACAACTGCAAATCACTGCATAACTAATAAGACAAACATATTTTGGTGTATGTTTTGAAAGCCTTGTAAAGTACAAAAAAAAAAATTGCGATAAAAAATGAAAGCAGTAAACTGAATTTTTTCCTCAAATACATCACTGTATGCATCTTTTAATAATACACAAGGGAAATCTCTAGAGGGCAGGTGATGAAAGTGTGTCTTGATTAGTTTCTTTTAATGCATATGTAACAACTTCAGAAAACCAATAAAGGTTAAATGCAAATATATTGCTAGAACTTTGAAAAACTTCAGCAGGATGGTTTTTTCAGCATTCCTTCATGAAAAGACAGGGAGAAAATATTTAATTGTCAAATTTTTGTGTTGTCTCTTGAAATTTGAAGGAAAACAGTAAAAAATATCTATTTTCACTCTTATTCAAACAAGTAAACTCCAATTATTTTCTGAATATACAGGAGGCAGTTTTGAGAATGCAGAATTAGCTTACATTCATATTTCTCCCATCATAGACATCATTATTGTAATGCTGATAAACAGATATGAGGAAAGAAAGTGCTCTGAAATACATTTACTCCTTATTTAAACAGTTAAAACTGTAAAACCTAGAGAAAAAAAAAACTGTTCATCAATAAAAACTTTCAAAATACTTCGATTATTTGGAATCTTTTCTGAAACACTGCCTTCTTGCAGATTTTTGTTTGCAATTTCTCTTTCTTTTATCTTATGTTTTAATTTCAGCTTTTACTTCTAAATTCAGAAAACTTATTTGACACCAACAATGAAGATGAAGCAGCAATGTTATTTTGATGTGGTTTATCAAGAAAGAGGCATTCCAAGCCAGAGCAGGCACTCCCCTGAAGTGAGTGTGACCCATAGATATGACCCTGCTTGAGCTGGTACCCCTCTCAAATTACTGCAGCCTGTGGAGAACCAATTCTGGAGCACGGGAAAAGTATGAAAAGGAAGAAGAGGTGAAAACAAACTACTGTGTCCTGACCCCAACCTGCTGTGCTGGAGACGAAGAGAGTTGTTTGCAATGAAGCTGAACCTGGGAGTGAAGCTAGGCCTGAAAAATGGCAAAAAAAGGTGTTTTATTGTTAGTCTTCTTTGCTTCCCAGTGCTCAAATCACTAATTAAGTATTTATGCTAATTAATAATAAATTAAATTATTTTTCTCTTTTGCCCATAATAATAATTGTTAAGTGTTCTCTCTGTTTTATCTCCATCCATGTTCTTTTTCATCTGTTTTTCTGCCAGTTTCCTGGCAAGGAGGGCAAGTGGGAGAGTGGCTGGATAAAATATTTCAATGGAAATTTGAGCTGGCAATGAGTGAGACTGAGCTGATGAAGGAAGGCAGGAAAAATGGAAATCAGTTCCCAAAAAAAACCACATAAATATAATTAGAAAAATGAAAAAAAAATTAAAACAAATGCAAACCAGGAGTTCACTGTGTAAAAGAAACAGGAAGGATGATGATTATAAAAATTAATAAGAGCATAAGAACACCAGGTATTTCGATAGGGAGCTCAAAAAAGAAAAAAAAAGCACTGAGATACACAGGTAAAAAGACAGGGCAGGGTGGGCTCAGTCTCTGAATCTTTTATTTCACTGGCATTCTTCATGTTTTCCATATCAGTGAGCTTTCTATGAACCATAAGTTATGCTTGTATTTACGGATGGTAAAGACGAGCATGCCCAGTAAATATCTCTTTATCATTACTGATAGGAGGCCAGAGACATTTCCCTGACTGACACCCCAAGATCTCGGGATTTGTCTGAGCTTCTGCTGGACTGAGCTGGTTCCAGCCTGTATCAGTTTTCATGTATTGTATGTGGGATGATAGTACAGACATGGTTGTGCATCTGCTATATCAAGTGCTATCTCTGGTTAAAAACAGTGCATCCATAGCCCCAGCCTGAGTGTGAAGAACCCTTTGTTTTGTACCTTTAGATGGATCCCATGGGAAGGAAGATTATTGTTGCAGATATCATTTAAAAAGAAGACTCTACTACCATGGACATCAAATTCCTCCCAGCAAGGAAATGGTAGTGCTGCTGAAACGTAAATACCTCCTGTGTCTACCCCACTTCCTGAGGAAGACCAAAAATGCTGACTTTAGGACCAGGAGGGACTATGGGAGAATAAAGGTACCACTCAAGAAAAGAGCAACATACTGGGGAAGTTCTAATAGTAATTTTTGCCTTTTTTAATGAGGCTTTTTCCTATACTAATTATACAAATCTAGACAATTAGAGGATCTAGAGCATTAAAACATTAATTTGACTATCCATTTTTTTAAAATATATGTTTATGCAGCAAATACCCTTTTGCCCCAGTCATGTTTTCAGACAAAGTCTACCAGTATATTGTTTATGGTACATAAAATTTCTGTTGTACAGAGAAACATACAAACCAATCCTCTAGAAGCATGGTTATTTTATCAGGACATCATACCAGGTTTTCTGTAAATTATTACATATGTGTATGCATATGTTCTGTATATATATACTCATATAAAAACTGGATTCTTTTCCTCCAAGGGAAAAATTAATCCTTCCATGTTGTTGTTATGTCCAGAGCGTATAGTAAACACAAGAAAGCTACTAAAATTGTGCCTCCTTCTTTTATTCATTTTATAAAATGTAAAATTGATCAATATTAATCCAATTGATTATGTGCACTTATTTGCAGATTTATTTTATGAAATAAACTACATTACAGTTACATACAAATAGTTGTCTAGTAATGGTTTTGTCAATAATTGAATGTTTGGAGCTGTCCACTGGAAACTATTGCTGATTATTGAGAGCAGACTCTCTTGAATTTTACTCTCCCAGTGAATTAATGAGCCTGTGATATTTGTTTCTCTTTGATGAAAAAACCAAGACAATTTGGAAATTCCAAAATCTATTTTTAGTTCTTAATGACTAGGAATTTTGAGTTTTAAATACACAGTCAGTGAAAAATAATTAATCCTTCCGGAAAGAACAAGTTCCTTGAAATGAAATTAAAGGTTTAACTCAAAATTTGAGATTGAATTTTCTGAAGATGTCATAGCCATGTGCATTATATCATTGTGCTTGAACTTGTATTTATGTATGAAGTGTACATAAATAAAGATGCAAAATTTTTTCAAGTGTAATCATTACAAAACATTTTTTACTCTTCTTATCACATTGTTTGAGTTCCTTTTTCATTCTGGTTTATTTCTGAAATATGTAGATAGGGGATTTAGATCATATAATATGCTTTGGGCTCAATTAAGTTATCTGAGAGGAAGAGTGTTTAATGTTTTCCTATCTGAAAGTAATTGAGCTAATACTCAAAACTGCAGAAAACTGTTCAGTAAAAAACAGAAGGCCTGGTTTTTTTATTTGGAAAGCTTGAAGGAGGGTAGGGGATAAAAGGCTTCATAAAGTTTACCACATGCATTGAGAAGCAGTAGAAATCATTAAAAACATTTCAAGTGTACTTAAACTAAAAAGGACACATTTTTAAAGGAAGTAGCCTTCCTATCAGGTTCTGGTTTAAACATTCATATCTTCAAACTTCATTATTAATAGGATCTTCTCTAAGAAGAAAAGGGAAAAAGGGTTTTGCTTACTATTTGGCCAAGTCCAAGATCTTCCTGCACACTCATGAAGTCAGTGGGTTTTTCAACATGAAGGGGTTTCTATTCTGTTTCTGCAGTGTCAGTGGCTATATATTTTGTCTCTGTTCTTTTCCCATGCATTTTATTTGCATTATCCCATTTAGCATCTCCAGTCTCTGGTATGTACTGCACTAGTTAGTTTTTTGAATACAATTAGAAGACTGTATCAAAATATGTGTTGTAGATGATATTTCAAATTTAGGAAATTTTAATTCTTCATTATTTTAAATTATAGTTTGTGACATCCCAAACCCCATTGTAAGTGATGTGGTTTTAAATCTTTTCCATAGAGTGTTCTTGCATCATTCCATTTCTTTCTTTCTCCTTCAGTGACAATTGCACAGGTTTTCTCCTTCAAATTTAATCTATTTTGTCTTCTAGGAAAAGATAAAACAATCTTTATTAGTTGACCTTTATTGATCAATTACTAATCACAGAAGAAAATCTAAAGGGTTGACTTTACAATAAGAACACTGCCAGCTTTTATTGCTTGTACCTAAAGCAAACCTATGCAAACAAGGAATAAAAGGCACATTGTGTTACAAGTCCAAAAGACGAAGCACACAATGAATAGATCGATAGAACAATCAATAGACTCAAAAAAGGATAAAATAGAGGGCAAGTTAGTCTCACAATTAGTAAGCAGATGACAGTTCATAACAGCATCTCTAAACAAAACACAATCAGTTTTCTGTATATTTTTTGAAGAAACAAATCTGATTAGCGGAATGAAAGTGAACTCAAAGAGAATGAAAGTAATGGCTTAAGTGACTGAGGACATGGGACAAATATATTTAAAGCTGAGTAAACCCACAGGTGATACTTAGATTATAAGCACCTTTTATGTGATTGAGGAGATATGCAATGGATAATATTTAATCTGATTTTATCACGATAAAAATTGTAAGCTTAATCATAGTGTGATAAAACTGGTTATTCTAGAAAGCTACACATACTCAGCAGATCAAATATGAAAAAGTAGCTCCACAAATTGAATGGAATTCCAGGCTAATTTTTAGGAAAAAAACCTGCCACTTTTAAACACTTCTTTCTTATGTACAACTTGCACATTATTATGGAAAGAGATTGAATCCCTGAAGTCTTGTGCTTTGGTTTTTTTTTTTTTTTTTAATATGCATTAAGTACTTAATATACTTATTTATACATCATACAATTATATTTAGAGTGATTTGGCCATTATCAGGAGGATTTTAAACTCATCAGAAGGAAGTACTGAACTGTACTTCCTTCACTAAAAAATGATTTTTTTCTTTTCAAGTGTTATCATAGCTCTCTAACTCTTGGAGAATCTCTTTATTCTTAATCATAAAAGGGAAACAGAGTTTGTTTTACATACAGTGAAACTAATACAGCAGAAAAAAATTGATATTTTTGTGTTAATATTTTACATGGATCATGGTGGAATAGAACTATGCTGGCTCTATTCGATGAACCATCTTTTTTATGAAAGAGCATAATACATCAGAAAGAAATATTTCCATCAGCTGCATGGCTGCTTTCTTTCTGTTCCAAAGAAAACTTTCATTTGTATTGCTTGTCCCCCAAACACAGCACTCTCATGGCTCTCATCTCTGTACACAGTGCATTAATTCTGCAGATATTGGACTCTTTCATAAACCAGTACTCTCCCTGTTGTGCCCAGCTGTATGACTTTGTCTCCTCTCTGGCTTCTTTGCTCTGACATCATTCTGCTTCTATTATTTGCTCTCCGTTTTTCTGGCCTTTACACTTTCTTCTTTTCCTGAAGAGAAAGGTTGGTCAACGCTGCAGGTAATTTCAGATTCATTTTTTGAAACCTCAGACCCTATATTCCCAAACTGGTATTACAATTATCTCAAGTCAACAGTATGTGGCCGAATGTGTAGCTGGCTGTATACTTTTTTCAGTGTCTATAGTCAGACAAATTTCCAGTGCTTGCTGTGAGCCCCTGTCAAGAACTGCAGGCAGGCAGAGCCAAAAGTTATGTGCTGGATTTGGCTGGGAGAGAGTTAATTTTCTTCTCAGTGGCGTCTGATATGGGGCTGTGTTTTGGATATATCTGAACACAAGGTTGATAACACAGAGATGTTTTTGTTATTGCTGAGCAGGGATTACTCAGACCAAAGGCCTTTTCTGCTTTTCCTACTGCCACACTGGCAAAGGGAGGGCTGGGGGTGCATGGAATTCTGGGAGAAAACACAGCTGAGACCAATGACCCAAATTGACCAAAGGGTTATTCCAGACCTAGTGACATCCTGTTCAGTATATTAAGGGGTGGGGGGAAGTGGGTGATGTTTGTCTTGTCAAGTTACCATTCCATGTGATGGGTCTCTGCTTTCCTGGAGATGGCTGAACGCCTGCCTGCCCATGGGAAGCTGTGAGTTAATTGCTTGCTTTGCTTCGTGTATGTGCTGCTTTTGCTTTTTCTATTAAACTGCCTTTATCTCCATCCATGTGTTTTCTATCTTTTACCCTTCTGGTTCTCCCCCCAATCCCACCGGTGGGGCAGTGAATGAGTGGCTGCATGGGGCTTGGTTGCTGGCTGGGGTTAAACATGAGAAGAGATTTTAGTTTTTCCTTTGTGCACTCATATTGATCTTCAAACTCATATACAGTGTAGGGTTTATATAACTATGGATCTGCCAAATGTTGAGTGTTTCTTCTTTTTGATCACATCAAGGCTGTCAGAAATTCACAGCTTTTGTATGGGACCAAACAGTAAGAAACATTGTTCTTCTCCATGATGTGTCATGGTATTTGAATTCTATCAGAAAACAAGCAAACAACAACAACAGAAAAGGAATAAAAACCAACTGTGTAGAGCATCCAAATTCAGACAGAAATTCCCACCAAAACTGAGTATAGTGTAGAATGGAGATAGTAGGGAAATACTTTCAGTCTCTTTTGAGATCTGCTGATGTACCAAAGGAAACCAAACTAACAACACGAGCAAAAAACTGGAAGATATAAGATAAGCTTTTCATAACATAATAGAGAAATACTGTGAGGAATAAACTCTACTTCCTGACTAGAACTATGTGAAGCTTTTGGAGAAGTCACATTTTCTGCATATACTGATTTTCATCAGACACCATTGGTTCTACTGCTTTTACCAATGGAAGGGGTCACACAAAAGAATATGCAGAACTCACCATGTGTTAAGATCTGATTATTAAGGTTCTTTAGAAATTCCTCTTCCTGATTTAAGGTGCAAACAAGGTCATATGCCAGTGACAATAGTAAGGGTTTTATCTGATGAGAGGGAGAGATCCAAAATGAGAGACAAGAAGAGAAAGAAATAGAAAACATGTGGGGGGGACAGAAAGAGGGTGAAGGAAAATATCACCACTCCATGGATCCCAATAATGTTCTGTTGATCCTCTCCAGCTGGCCTTCTTAGTGGTGAAGGTCCCCCCCAAAAAAGCATAGAATCCAATGTGTTTATATACCCTTGAGCCAGGTGGCAAAGCCCAGGCATGTCCCCCTGGAGGAGAGGGCAGATTCTCACAGCAGACTCTGGATCTGTTACCTCTGGTGGTGCCAAGCTTCTGGGGAGCACTTTGGAGGGGTCTTTGATGGATTATGATTCCCCCTCAGCTGCATCTCACATGAATGCCCCGTGGATGTGGCTCGTGGGGCAGGGGGTTCCACAACTGGGCTGGTTTGTGTAATCAGAGGATGGGTGCTAATTGCCTCTGACCAGGGCTTATGCAATGCACCTGAAACCTCCTCCTCCCACCTCGGGTGAGGGGCAGTCTGTGTAAACCAGGCTTCTGTGAGCTGTACTCTCCCCTCACCCCAAAGTCAGCCAAGTATGATTCTCAGGGCAGCTGGTGGCTTTGGCTTTTTGTAGATGCATACCTTACCCTCAGCCTGGGATGATTAACAATGAGTTTCCCTTTATCTAATCAACAGTTTGACTTTCAGTCCAAAGTCCCCGTCTTCAGGGAGGCTTCTTTGCTTGTAGCTTCTTTATAATGAGCAAAACCTTATATCAGTGTTTGAGGTATGAACTATTTTCAGTCTCTGACACCATGGCTCTCTTCCTGATGGGTCTGGCCACGACCGTGTTCCATACTGTTCCACAGTGATTCTTTGCTCTATGCTTTTATGACAGCTCCTACTTCTCAACAGATTTATTTCTTTCACACCAAATTCATTAAAAAAGAACTGGTGAGCCAATTTTAACTAAAGGAGAACTTAAACAGCCACCATATGTCATTACACTGTTTAATTATGTGGCTAAGAAAAGGACACTATAGTAGCTTGAGCAAATGTTTGGTTTAAAAAAAGGGTTTGCATTTAATAAGTTTTATTGGAAACACTTTGTGACTTGGTCTTTCCCTTTTAGGTTTCAGTGTACATATAAATACTGAATTCAGTACCTACCACAAGTATATAAATCTTCCTGTTGAGGCTTTTAACTCATCCTGCCCTGTCTGCCATCCAACACACATGGGAAAATGAGTTGCCAAATTTAGTAATATATGTTCATTATGCAACCGAAATTAAGTTGCAAACTAGAAACCTAAGTTAAGCAAAGCAGATCCTGTAGAAAAATTCAAACTCAAATACCCCAATTAATGTTCCCAAGTTATGCTTTTTTCTATAGGAATCTCATAAAGATTTAATTAGTCATCTGGCTGAACATGAGCCAGTGTGTGCCCCAGTGGCCAAGAAGGCCGGTGGCATCCTGGCCTGTATCAGCAACAGTGTGGCCAGCAGGACCTGGGCAGTGACTGTCTCCCTATACTCGGCACTGGTGAGGCCACACCTGGAGTGCTCACCTCAAGAAAGACACTGAGAGGCTGGAGCATCCAAAGAAAGCCACTGGAGCTGGTGAAGGACCTAGGGAGTGAGTCTTATGAAGAACACCTCAGAGAACTGGGGGTGGTTAGCCTGGAGGAGACTTGGGGGTGGCCCTACTGCTCTGTACAGCTACCTGAGAGCAGGGTGCAGTGAGGTGGGGAGAGTCCTCTTCTCCCAGGCAACCGGGGACAGGATGAGAGGAAATGGTCTCAAGATGCAGCAAGGGAGGTTCAGATTGGAGATCTGTAAGAATATTTTCACTGGAAGGGTAGTTAATTATTGGAATGGGCTTCCCAGGGAAGTGGTGAAGCCTCCACCCCTGGAAGTGTTCAAGAAACAGGACTTGGGACTTGGTGCTGCAGTTTAATTGACATGGTGGTGTTGGGATAAAGGTTGGACTTAATGATCTCAGAGACCTTTTCCAACTTTAATGGTTCAATGATTCTGCATTTCTATGATCTTGGCTAGCCATACAGATTGAAATAAGAAGTGCTATTAGACTAACATTTTCAATTTATTGTCCCATTTTTAGTTTTCTTCAAAAAGTTAAAACACATCAAATTTTAATGAAATGTGCAGTTATAACAGTGTGTAACTTTGACTAGCATGTGAACATCTAGATTCAGTGTAAAGATCACCTGTTTGGTCCAATCACTTAGTTACTGTTTATAAATATACAGAGAGATAACTTTAAATAAAAGTATTGAGAGTGCTATTTTTCCACTTTGTGCTTCAGTTCTACTGAACTTAAATCCAGTTCAGGCTGTACCCTAAATCATCTGATATTTTTTACATCCAGTGTTGAATATAACTTCATTCATATGCAAAATCAGTAGACTGTGCTTGAACATACATATATATCTGTATGAATGAGCATATATTTACATTTAGATTTAAACTGATATGGTGGAAATGATAGTCCTTCTTGCAGCTTTGCAGCTCATTTCCTCCACCTGCCCTTTTCAAATGCATGTGCCTGCTCCTTGTAGTGGAATAAACCTAGTATTAACAACAGTAATGAACAAGTTTTGTAGTAGAATAAACCTAGTATTAACAACAACCATGAACAACAAGTTTGTCTTCATTGCTAAACTATTTTTTTAATCAGGGCTTCAATGTACACATACCTTCAGGTTTTTCACAGGATGCTCATAAAGTGATATCCTCTGATTACATTGTATCCTGTAGCAATTTGGCAGGATGATATTGAATCTGTATGTGATTGTTAAATTGCTTAAGCAGCTATTGTTCTTCTTTCTCTTCCATAATAATTTTTCATGCATTTTTCTGAAAAAGTTTTTTTCTTTTGGCAAGCAAGGAAAAACTGTACTTCTTCAAGAAGCTACTGGTTTGGTACAGATAGTGCTGTTGGCATTGTTCTGCATGAAATACCTAACTATATCATCTAATACAAGATATCTAGTATAAAGACACCAGTGCTGTAAAAGTCTACCTGAGGAAAAAAAAAAGGGGGCATATTTCATTTATGAATACAAAAATAGTACCTTCTAAATTTTCCTGGAAATAATGAAGTTGATTCCTTTTAGTTTTCATGACAAATTTATTAATATTATTCACAGATCAGAATTAATCATAGTCTTGAAATATTTATTTGTATAAATATATACAAATTTACAGTTGCAGAACCACTGAATGTCATTAACTAGAAAAACACCAAGGTCTAGATATTCTGGTAAAATTGCAAGTAGTTTTGACAACAGGATTTTTACATATGAAGGTGAAATATGAATGTGTTTGTCTAAATTATTCATCTTTTTCGGATACAGCTCTTGCAGTTTCTGCACAGTTATGCTGTACATATTTGGTATTTTGTGGTATTGGCAATCTATATCATTGCTTCCTCTTGCTGTAGTAGTAAATGTGAAAGAAAATGTATTCATTTAAATAGGAGGAGAAAGCCTTCTCAAGTAAAATGTATTTTGCATACTGACTTGTATACCCTAGCATTGACTGAACAGGTGGCCTTTGCTAAATATTATCTTAATATCTGGAAGTCCCACCACCCATTGCTCTCAGAAAATTCATTCCACCTAAGCCAAAACCAGCACAATTTGCCACTCTCATTCACTCTTTTTAATCTGTAGTGCAAATGAGAACATAAAGAAGCTGAAATTTCCAATTATTTTGTTTATTTGTGTTTTCCCTTTAGCACTTTACACCAAGCATGCTTGTGAGAGTAATTGCTAAGTTACATGTACTTTCTTAGTCTTGAGAGATAGCTAAGCTGAATGATTCCCTTTATGTGGACAAATTTCAGCTAAAGGACTCATTATAATGAGAATTAAGCCAAGATATCGTTGTGAGGAAAAATAACTAATCAAGCAACTAAACAAAAAAAAAAAAAAAAAAAAAAAAACCCACCAAGAGCAAGAAGAAATCCAGACTAAGGAAAGAAATTCTACCATTAATGCCTTGTAGTAAAGTATCTCTGCATACATTCTGTTTTCTGTGTTTACTACTATCTGATTTCTGAGTAGCTATCAGTAAAGTTCACAGCAATGCCTGCAATATGTATTCAACATCATGGGTAGTGTCAGAAACTGCAGATATGACACCCAGCCAAAGAACTGACTGAGACATGAATCTATAGAGATAGATCTGCAAAAAATACATGGACAATGACTATTCAGTAGTACAACCAAAAGCTGACAAGTGCTCAGTGTGTTACAGACAAACCTTCCTGACAAAGGGGAGCCATACCATAGGTAGAAATGGCAAACAGGAGGAATTCTATGTATCTCCAGCTATTCAGCCACCCATTTGTGTATATATATATATATTTACATTTCTATATCTTCATTTATAGAAATCTGTTCTACTGTATTATCTTCTTTTCAAAATATAATCCCTATTAATCTTGTTTACAAAGTTCATGATTCTGTTCAATTGAAGAAATAATAATGATCCTGTTTTCATACAATTTATAGAATAGAAAACTTTTCCTAAAATATTTCTGAGATCTATCCTGGATTCTAAGACTTCTGTCTGATGCATTGTATCAGGAAGGACTCTGAATTCTTTGGAGTTGTTAACTAATGGTAAAGATATTACAGCAGAATTTGGATGAAATACTGCCTACATCAAACAAAACACTTTATTCTAAAAGGAATAGAATTCAAGGTTGTGAATACAAAATGTGATAGGAAGTAACAACACCCAATATTTTGGCTTCTAGCATCTAATATACAGCAAGAACTTTTTTTTTTTTTCATCATAAGTCTTGAACCAAGGACCTGGCAAACATTCAGAACTTTGCTCTGAAACATTACATTTTTTTCTGAATTTTGTTAGCATAAAACACTCATTAAATTGACAACATTTTTCACTTTTTAACTGTGGTTTATTGAAAACAAATTTCTTGAACAAAATGTGCTAAAAAGATCAACCTTTAGTCCATCATAGACTAATCATTGGCACTGAGCGCATTATATTGATTATATTTAGTCATGTAACCTTGAAGACTGAAATTTAATTCTATTGTGACTGTTGCTGAAAGTACTTAAATCAGTCATTGTTGATTCCTCTTATTTATTAGACATAGGATGCTATACACCATTTGGATATCCTAGAAATAATACAAAAATGTTGGAGGTTTCCTAGGCACCTATCCTCTCTTCCTTCCCCTTCAACATCTTAAATGAAAAATCCAGATTTCATTGCCTGTTGTTCCTTTGTATTGAAAGTTTGACTCATTCAACCTGACAACAGAAACATAAGCCATGAAAAATTAATGGGACCAATCTCAATTACTTTATAATGTGTAATAAAATAAATGCACGTAGATTTCTACTCACTGAAGAATATTTCACCGATGTTAATACAATGTTAATGTATTGTTAAATATTATGTTAAAGTGCATGAAGATAATTAGCATGCACAGACCTAAAAGATCAAATCACTGTTGGTAAATAGCTCATGCCTTTAAAAATCCCCTCCAGAAATGGATGGTGTGTGAAGAAGACCTGTTTGAGCTTATATGTTGTACCTTGTGCACATTGCTCAGAAGTAGCAATCAGGGTGAATGTTGTGATGCTCCTTTCTGGAATATTGTGTGATACTGTGTATATTTCACACAAAACGAGCATCAAAGCCATGGCACTAGAAAGAAATGAAGTAGCAACATATTCTCTGTTACAGTTTTGTGATCTGCTGTCCATCTCGGCTGCTTACTTCTGAATCTTTGTCCTTGGTTTAGTTTTTTTCACTGACCCATGTCTCCAAAAATCAGCTATCCAAGTGAGCTTTGTACAAACTTTTGACCCATCTCCTACTCTTCATGGCACTCTTGCACAATTGGAAGCACCTGGCCTAATCTTTTAACCTAAAGATTGAAATATGACTTTTCAGTATAAAAGAAATCAGTGATATGGAGAGGGACTGGTTACACATCCTGGAAGTCTGTAATTGCCTAAATGAATTGAGTAGAGAAGAAAATGGCACGCTTTAACTCTGTAATGGTCTTTGAATCAACAAAATTTTGGCAAGAGTATTAAAAAGTAACCCTAAATTAATTAAAAAAAAAAAATATACTATTTATGATCCTCAATTTTTATACTTCAAAGCTCTTTAGAAAGAAGATCACTTTATCCCATTTTAAAGACTGAGGAAAGGGTAACAGGAGACTCAAGACCCAAAGTAATACAGTTAGGTGAGATTTTAAAAAGTAAAATTATTCATGAGCTGTTATAATAATACATTTAGTATTTATGCTATGTAGGTAAATAGATGAACCTAATTTCTTTGTGAATATTCCTTTGTCCTCCTACTCCATACATTTCGTTTGGTTCATCGGGAGTTTGGTTTATTTTACATGTGTTTAGCAGTAGTTAAAAAGGGTAATAAAAATACTGAGTTACCTCCCCTCCATCCCTGCTCCCTAAACAATAAATTGAATTTTGAATGAAAAATTCAGATTACTTCTATAAAACTTTGTTTGTTTGTTTGTGGTCTGACTTAGTCTTTAGTCACTAAAGTTAATGTTAAAGCACACTTGAGAGTGTTCAAGGTGCACTAAGTTTATCAGAAGGCACTGTTCATGGAATGTAGTTTTTTGATAGCTATAACACCACTCCATAAAAAGATCTATTCTGACTAACTTTGGAATCTGACTTCCTCTTAAATAGTTGGCATCCTGTGTGAGATTTCTTTAATCTCTGGAATGTCACATCAGAGGATAGCAGTTTATCTCAGTCCAGGTGAATACCCTAAGCAGATCAGATGAAGTAGCCCCTGGAGCGGGCTATAACAAATTCTATGTTCATAGTTCAGACCATGGTTATAGACATCTATGTTTTAAAGCTAGCTGTCTTTTAGAGATTTGATGTTTGTTGATACAACTTTTGCATCTGCTATTTTCCCTTTTATTGGATGCTTAAATGAGAAGTAACTCTTTCTCACGGGCTGTGAGTGGATCTCTGCATCCCCCCACGCGTTTCACGAATTACAGGGAAGCAATTTGTTGTATCACACTCATCACCATGTCTTGAAGAAGAATCTCAGCTCTGATGCCTGAAGTACTTCTTCCCCCTCCTTCCTTTCACTGACCTTGGTGCCACTGTGTTGGTTCTCCTCATATGTCTTCACTTTTCCTTTTCTCTGTCTTGGAAGAAAATTGTTGACTGTAGGCATTATTGTTTTTGAGTCTTATAAATTGTAAAGTTCTTACAGAGTTTCACTGTGCTGAAACAGTTGATCTTATCCACATTCCATGTCGGGGAATTGTTGGCTATGTTTTCATCCCTGGCCATGTGCTCCCTGCTGGCGTCACACGGGGGGCCCTGGCTGTGCTGCTCCAGGCCTCGAGAGGGACCCTGCCTCCGGAAAGCCCCCTCCACGTGCCCCCCCTCCCCAGCCCCTGGAGGTCTCCATCTGCGTGCTTTCAGTCACTCTGCCCTGGCCGCATGGACACTCCTGGAACTGGTCCTGGCTGTGTGGTCTTGGCTGTGTAGCTGCCTCAGCCACTGCATGGGGAAGGGTCTTGGCCATCCCTTGGAGCAGAGGAAGAAAGAAAGCTTCCCGTGGTTTTTCCTTCCTTACATATGCCATCACAGAGGTGTTACCAGCATCTCTAATTGGGCTGTAACCTGCCCATTGTCAGAGCCCTCAGTGGTTGGCCCTGTGCCAGACACAGCAGAAGTTTTGAGCAGCTTTTACCTGCCCACAAAAACCCAGTCTGTGTTAAGCCAACACATTGGTCTAAGTTGAAAGAAATTGAGTATATATGTGTGCACAGTTCGGAAAAGTTGGAGGCAGCCATGGGGGTGCCCTGCCACGACACATTTGGCATTCCTTTTCTAGCCCCACTGTCCCTGGAGCCGTAGGCTCTATAAGTCTGTGAATCTTAACCCTAGCCCTAACCCTAGTGCTGATGGATCTTTGGTCCTGCAGCTTAGCTCCCCGTCAGAAATGGGCGGTCTAGAATGGGAAGTAGAGGCAGATTGCTCCGACAGGGAAGGGCTGATCTCATCTGAGATGAAGCAGTTGCTTCCTTGCTGACTTTCAGCTGTTTAGCTCAAGAATGTGCATCTGCTTCACTCTTCTTAAGAAAACATAGGTGGCTAAATCTAAATTTTTCACATGTTCACAGGAATGGAGTGACACAACAGTCACGATTGTGCAGTGCTGGGCCAAGGCATCCTCTGAGTGTCACTTTGATGCCCTCTTCTACACCCTTTTTGGCTCTTCCTTGGATCCTCTCCTGCTGCCCCCGGAGTCTCCTGTCTTCAAAGACACTCTATCCAGTTGTCTGCAGTAGAACATCTCAGAGCTACTTCCCATCTGTCCCACAAGTCTTTGAATTCCTGATTTTCTTTATGCCTGGAATAAAATTGTATCTCGCCTGAGTCAGAGTCTTCAACTGTAATTTTAATTTCACTCTGCCAAGTAGTAATGTTCTGCTTTATTACTGAATAGCAATGTTTGTCCTCATTTGCAGGGTCATGTCATCCTTTGTGATATTTTAAATTATCTTCTGGATAGGGAAACTGAGGGTACGTCAAGCTGAAAGCTGCTGTGGCAGACCAGTGTGGTTTAAAGATTTAGTCTCATTTTTTCGTTTCAACTCATTGATGATTTTTCCAGTCAAATATCAGTTATTTTAATAATTCTAGGAATCAAAATGTAATTGAATATTTCAACTCTGTCAGTTAACAGAAGAGGAATAAACTCTTGTTTAGTTGCCATTGCAGTTCATATTGTAAAATAAATTTCATAATATAAATGAGAATTGTTTATAAAGTCTCTTATTCTATAACTAGTGCTGCCTAATTAATCTTTAATTTGTATTCAATATTACAGTGTGACTTATTATAAACAAGCAGAAAGAAGTTTGGGATTTTTTTTTTATACTATCTAAAATATTTTCTTGGATTTACACCTTAAAAACTTAGGAACTTTAAGTGCCAGGAGACGGGGAAGAATTTTGGAATCTGAAATTATTTTAATAGCAAGACAATTATATGAATTTTTGAACAGTATGCCTTTTAATATAATTTTTTTCCTTTTTCTCAAGGTATTTTTATTTTTTTATAAAGAGCATTGTATACTAGATTATTCTCAGATGTAACTTTAGAAAAGAGAAGAAATATAAACATTGAGTCACAAGATATTTTCTTACACTTCCACGTTTTTTATTGTCTAATTTTAACAGTTCTAACCTCATGTTAACTTACATTTTGGTAATATTTTGACATTAACATATGTGCTTACCCTTCTTTTGGGAACACTGGTAGTCCTTTCCACCCACCAGGAAGAGGCAGCAGTCTGCTTTCTAGAAAAAGTAATAATTGCAGCAATGTGAGGAGTTACCCCTTGCACCAAAACCTATGAATAGAATTTCATTTTTTCTATTGCATGGATCAGGCCTGATAAAAACCTTTTTTCTTTTTTCAGAAAGTATTTTTTATTTTTCAGTATATAAGTGGCAATAGGGTTTTTTAATATTAGTATTATTTTTGGCAGCAATAGGGCCCCTGATTCAAAAAAATGAAGATCTTGTACTCCTTCAACAACCTTTTATCTTAGTTGGATGAAAAAACTTGAATAAAACCACTTTAATAGTTCTTGTCTCAGGGATAATTTTAGGTTAATATCAAACAAAAACTTATTATTGATTTATAGTGTTTACAAATAAAGTATCATTTAAAATATCTTTTAAAAATGTTAACCAATCTCTTCAACACTCCGTCACTATTCAAATGATGAAAAAAAGCTATTTACATGGGCAAAATTTACATGCTCATATGGAGTAATTTTAATAGTTGCATAATATATTTCATGCTATGAACATGTTAAACAACCTTTTATAGCTGATAGAAAGTTATCAGTGTCATAGGAAATGAGTTGGAAAATGACTGTCAGGTGATCTCTGTTTGCAGTTCACTATCCAAAGGGTTCATATATTTTATAATTCTTGGATGTGATTAGGAGCTTGAAAATCAAAAATAATTTTTCTCACATCTCTGTTAATTTTTGCAAAAAATATTATGTCTTTTTAAGCTTTCCCATGCCTCAACTTTTCATGATTATTTTCAGTAATTTATAAGGAATTGTCCATAGATTGGTGAATTTTTTGGGGGGAAGGTTTTAACTTCTGAATGGTTATGAACTGTGAATGCTCTTTTATGAATGTGTCTCAATTTTCATGTAATATTTTTATGCTTCTGCATATATAAAAATTAACTTCCAGTGCCAAGACCTTTCAAGTCTTCTTGACTTGCTTTCAGTACACTGTTGCTCTCAGTAATAACTGGCTCTATTTTAATATGTACTAAGGAAGCTGACTGTCAAAGCCTGTGCAAAAAAACTTGGTATTTCAGTAAAAAAAAAAAAAAAAAAAAAAATTAGCTAAACACAAAATCAGTATGGAAAATGACCAAATAAACATTAGAAGCATTATATTTGTGCAGTTATATTTATTAGTAGACATTTTGCTACAA
This sequence comes from Rhipidura dahli, assembly GCA_013399225.1. Lineage (NCBI taxonomy): Eukaryota > Metazoa > Chordata > Aves > Passeriformes > Rhipiduridae > Rhipidura > Rhipidura dahli. Next base: position 74,810 of record VXAC01004946.1, read on the forward strand.
AGCTAGCTATTGATTTTTACTGAAAGTACACCAATTTTCATGGATGTTTCATGAGACACTCATATATATTTATTAAAGACCAGCTTGCTTAGGCATAGAATAAATGGGCATTTTTCTCACCTAACATTAATCAGATTAAAATCATTGCCTTAAAATCAGGCATCTAATTCACATTTCTCATCTATGGCTGCAACTGTAGTCAATGTTCAGGTTCTAGTGCTTAGTTTATTTTTAAAAAAAGTCTCTTTGTAATTGCTTTAAAGAATCTAATTAAATCACTTTAAACTCACAGAATTTTCGATTTAGATTTCTTTTTCTGAGCACAGAGTTTGCTTTTCTTAGTCTTAAGCAAGCTGTTTAGTCTATGCCTAGACCTATATCCCATCTGCTAAACCCTGTGAGTCCCAAACTCCCTAGCTTTTAAACTCCTTACTTGTCTTTGTTAATGTGATGAAAAAAATTAGTTATAGAATTGTATAATGAAAAGTTCTTGTGTGTAGTAGTAGTGCAGTTATTTCCTCATAAATAAAATAAACTTTGAGGGGCAAAAAACCAAGGAACTTCATGAAATAAGTTAGCAATGCTCTCACTTTATGAAGAGAAATAGAAAGGATAGTCATGACTGATCAAACATATTTAGATATCAAATGCATAAAAAATAACTTCTACTCTAGTATGGATTAGATAGATACAGCTTCCTCTTTTTTTCCCCTTAATAACTGTAGGTCAGAAATATTTTTGTCAAATTTTTTTTTTTTATTTAAGCAGTTTATATTCATAGTAGTCACAAGATTGTTAAAGCATGTCAGATTTTTTTAATTGTCATTTTCTTTTAATTCTGCCTAAATTCATCCCTGTAATTTTCTGTTAAACCCAAATATTTACACTGCTCTACAGGTACATGCACAGAAGCTCTGTTTTGACGACAATGAAGAGAATTGACTGGTAAGAGTTTCTAGAAAGTATTTGCTAGAAGATATAGTTCTGCCATGTGTAATGTAACTATCAAATAATCTCCCTGAATATTGTTGTGAATACATAATTTAATATCTCAAGAGAAATTATTGCATGCGTTATTAATGTATATGGTGGTATTTTCAGTCAACTTGCATTAATTTCAACATTCAGTATTATGATAAATGTATTTGTGTGTGTGCGTACACTTTATTTTTCAACATCCAGTATTTCTTCTTTCAGTAATATTTAAAACCACATACAAAATACTGCATTTAGAATCAGTTAGGCTCAAAACAGTGTGGATTCTTTCAAAATCAGAACTTGTTTCTAAACACAACAAAGCAAATTATAGATGAAAGGGATATGTAAATAAAATTTATGTTTAGTTCCTGGAGAATGATATAGAAAAATGCTGTCAAACTTGCTTAGTCACTTGAAGATCCTTTACACTCTAAAACTGAAGATCGTGAGCATGCATGTATTTACAGCTGCAAATGTCTAGATAAAATACAACAAAATGCAAGAGAGACTTAATGTATTCAGTATGGTTAGAGCAAGTTGTACTCTGCAATTCATAACTCTGTGCTGTGTTATTTCAGTTACTTCACTTAAAATCAAAGGCTTTTGAATAAATTTTCAAGGAGAACATTTTCTAAGAGATAAGAAGACCTGGATTTAAATTTCTGCAGTGGAATTCTTCACATCCCAGGGGATCACCACGGTCACCAAACCACCAGCTATTTTGTTTAAAAGTGTGTATTTCATATCTGCAGCTGAAAGCATGCACTCTGCTTCTGGGAGTGTCACAGATGTGACACCAGAGGTAGAACAGGCTACAGAATAGACCATTATGTTCAATATTGTAGCCAGAACGTTTTGTATATAGAAGGTAGAGGTAGAATAAATAAGATTAAATGAATATTTCTTTTTCTTACACCTGGACATCAGTAAACCAAACCATCACATTAAGCATTTCATAACTCTGTAACACAAGATACATAATGTCAGCAGTATGTAAAATGTTACCGCAAAGGAGACTGGCACGATAGGACCACAAGCAAGGTTCAGGAAAATTTATGCAAGCAATAAACTCTGCAAAGGAAAAGCAAAGAATGTGGAGTAAGAAGAAACAATATTTGGCAAAATGCTAACAAGTACAGATATTGGAAGATCATATTTGATGGCCTTAATAGGTAAGATCATGTCACTTTTGTTGAAGAGAGATCTGTGGAACACAAAACATAGGCTAAGAAACAGTCAAGATGGCATAGAATTAATATTCCTGCTTTGCTTCCAGCTTCCCTTGTCAAAGAATTCTCAGGCATCTTGAGCTCAGAGAAATAAGAGCTGTAGCTGTCAATTCTGACTATACAGTATCAGCTACATGTTGCTGCTGGTTGAAGTTCTAAGTCCTAAGGACCTTTTTATATATGTAGCAATAATTGGCAGTGACTAAGAAATAGAATTGGCAATGTTTATTGCTAATGAATAGCAACACAACACACTATTAATATGGCATTTAAAACTGGCCTCATCCCTCCATCATTCCTATTCATAGAGATTTCTAATTTTCTTACTGTATGTTTGCATACATTGTACATTTATATAATGTAACTGTATATGTAAAATACATACACAGTTATTGAACATAAATATTGCACATTTGCAGCACATACTCAGTTATAAGAATTTCCTTATCATTTTAGAAGCCAGGCAAGGGGGAATACAAGTTCTGGTGCAGTCCTTTCTGGATAGAGCTCTAAAAGAGCAATGGGTGAGTGCAGACATCACTGCTGTTTATTTCATCACCTCTGGAGATTACCTGTATATATTTGCATTCAACACTTCATGAGCTAGTGCCCAGTAACAAAACCAGGGTCTTATAAAATAACTATTTGCCTGGCTTTCTCTGTTCCACAGGGCTGGAGGTGATCATCTAAACCTGACTCAGCAAAGGTATGGGTGATACTAGAGTGCTACTTTAGGCATCCAAATAAAATTCAGTCTGAAATTTCAGGTCCTCAGGTGTATTTTGTGTCTCAAAATACTGTTATGGGAAAAGGAGAACACACTGTTAATATGCAGGGTTGACTGTTGGTTCACTTAATCTTACAGCAGTGTTTTAGTCCAAATTATATAATTGGTGTAGAAAAACCACTCTGATGCCAATAGAGTTAAAATTTTTACACAGAAATGCCTTCTTTATATCCACTCCTTCTTCCTGACACTATATTCACCTTCTCAGTGTACCTTTGGGTACTTTCTCAGAGGACAAAGACAAGTTGCCAGCTCCCAGAATTTTTTCCTGAGAGGAAAAAGATGGTTATGGTGAAGGAGCTCTTTGTTATCACTAGAGGTTTCTGCTTGTTGCTCTGTTTGTAGGATTTTTTGCTTGGTTGTTTGATTTTATTTTATTTTGTGGTGTCAGTCTGCTGATTGCTTGTGCTCTCAGCTAAGGTCTGAAAGTTATGCATTACCTCCTTCAACTTATGTCACCTACTGGGCTTCTGTAGGCACCTAAGAGTGCCAGAACTCTACTACATTAGTCATTTCTGGATCTTCAGCTGCAATAACTTTATGTTTTGGCTCTAGTAAGAGTTCTGCAGTTAACCACAGAAATTTACTGGTCTTTTAGCATACCTTGCAGAACTTTTTAACCTTATCACCCTGTATTTGATTTTGCCAAATATTGTTTTGGGAAGTTACATTGACAAAACTGATGGTTTGAAGAATCTTGAAATCACTCCTCTTCCTGGGATTTTTTGCTGTTTTTAAGTCCATTTGATCCCTGTAAAAGCATGTCATAATTGCAATCTTACCTTTACTTCTAAAAAAACAAAAAATTGCTTCCATCTTGATATACCGTAGTGATGATTTAAACTTGGCAACTGTATGAACAGCAGGACAATCACATCTAAAAATGTATAATTGATTTTCTTTTAGTAGTTTCATTTCCTGAAATACTGTGATCAGTGTCTACCAAGATAAATGTCCATATTTTTATGTTTTTTTACATTATCGTTTCATGATCTTTACAGGACTGGCAAAGCACCTAGCCCAGATAGTGTTAAAGACTTCCAGCTAATAATAACCAAAATGAAATCTACACTGTCTTTTAGAAGTTATTTTATTTATATTGGGTTTTTTTGGTTTGTTTGTTTGTTTTGGTTTGGTTTTTTTTTTTTTTTTTTTTTAATTTGGGGCTCTTAAGTGCAATGCAACAAGTTGCTAGTTATTTGTTTTGATAAACCTTTTGTTCTTATTTTGCAAAATACATTGATAGTTTTCTTCCTGTCAGGAGAAAATGCAGCTGAAATGTATGCTGAAATGTAGACTTCTCTGTTTTTGTGTCTGAAGGGAGAAACAGCCTAAAGAGGCATCAACAGTGATCAAACAACCTGAATTCATACATATTACTGGACCCTGAGAAAAATTTGAATAGGCTGAATCCTGGACGAACTGGAAGCTGAAAAAAGATTAACATTGTAGAAATTAAATTTTCTTTTGGTTGTACTATTTCTGCTGCATTCAGGGAAAACAGATACTGTATAGCCTTTATACCAGGTAGTACTACATCAGAAAAACCCTCCTGCCTCAGGGAATTCCTTCTAATGGGAACAGGTTAGCTAATTCATCGAGGAAAAGACAAACAGTTTTAAGAAACATTTATCCTAGTGTCATAGTTTGACCCTGGCCCAGCGCCAGGCACTCACAAGAGTCACTTTCTCACCCTCCCCTGCCACAGCTGGGCAGAGGAGATAAAGAGAAAAGTTAACAAAGGCTTCATGACTTGAGATAAAGACAGGGAGGAAACACTTCAGGAGCAAAACAGGCTTAACTTAAAGTTACAAAGTGAATTTATTGGTAATAGAATCAGAGGAGGATGAGAAGTAAAATAAACCCTTAAAACACCTTTTTCCTCTGTCACAGGGAGAGAGGGCATGGGGCTTGTGGTCAGTCCATCATCAAGATTCTCTTCCACTGCTCAGGGAGAGGAGTCCTTCCCCTGTGAGGCCGTGGGGTCCCTCCCACAGGAGACATCTCTGATGCGGGTCCAGTCGCAGGAGCAGCAGCCACACAGCACCTGCTGCAGTGTGAGCCCCCCCAGGGAACACAGCCCTCCCAAAACTGCTGCAGAGTGGGTCTCTCTTCCATGGGTCGCAGTCCTCCAAGGCCAGGCTGCTCCAGGCTGAAAGCAGGGCAGGGTCTGCTCTCCACCGGGTCTTCCACTGGATCACAGCCTCCTCCAGGCATCCACCTGCTCTGGCAAGGGCACTTCCCCCATGGGCTCTGGGTGGATCTCTGCATCCCCCGTGGATCCCCAGGGGCTCTGGGTGGATCTCTGCATCCCCCGTGGATCCCCAGGGGCTGCAGGGGCACAGCTGCTTCCCCATGGTCTGCACCACGGCCTGCAGAGGAATCTCAGCTCCAGCACCTGGAGCAGCTCCTTCCCTCCTCCACTGACCTTGGTGTCACCCTGTTGTTTCCTTCACATGTTGTCACCTCTGTCTCTTCTCTGACTAGAAGCAAAACTGTGTGACTTTTTTTTTTTATTTTCTTCTTAAATATATTATCACAGGGGCATTACCAGCCTCTCTCATTGGCACAGTTTTGGCCAGCAGCACGTCCGTCCATCACAGATTGGCTCTGTTGGACATGGTGGAAGTTTCCAGGAGCTTCTCACAGGAGCCATCTCTGCAGCCCCCCTGCTACCAAAAACCAGGCCTTGCAAAACCAATACACCTAGTTAGCAGAAGCATACAAAATCAATGCCCATATTATCTTTCTTTACACATGATTAAAATCTCTCTCTTTTTTAATATATTTTCCAATTTGGCTGGTAAAAATAAAAGGAAGTGTCATTGTTCTCCTTATATGTTGATAATATAATGCATGAGCTGACTAGTGAAGAACTAATAGTGGCACTTCTGCACTTTTATTTTTAATAATGCAGGTTTATTTTTATAAAAATGCAGGTCAGGAAGCCATCAAGAACATCCTTCATCTAAAACTCATGAAAGGCCCTATTTTTTGTTGATCTAGGATAGAATTTAAGTTGGTCAGATTATTGCTTATCAAATTATACTGTCCTTCATCTTTTACATTATTAAATTTTTGCCTCACAACACCTTATATGTACTCAGATTTCAAAAGGAAAAAGAAAGATATCTGGGTTAAGGTCCTCTCCTGTGCAGGGATATAAAGAAATTCAGTTACTGATTGGGAAAGATTATTAGAAATACTGGTAAACAGGTCTCATAACTATTCACTGTTATGGAAAAGGCTGAAAATATTCATCATGGGCTTTTTTTTTCAACATGAGTGGCATATTTAGTGAAACTCTGAATCATAATATGGGGAGTGGGTCAACTACTGTCTAGAAACCTTTTGGATGTGTTAAGATGACAAAGCATGCTATGTGTAATAAAAAACCAGGAGCTAAAAGTCCTGTTTCTATTTCACTGGCATATTGACAAACATTGGCAAATTTCCAGAACCCCAGAGAAAAGTGATGTAATTCCACATAGTTTGGTAGTATTTTATTAATAAACCACTTTCAGAACATGAAGCGGGTAACCAAGAAGGATTACAGATATAGGTGTCCTATATAGCTGTTGTGCTGCAAATTTGAATTATTTTTTCCTTCTTTTTCATTAGTCAGTAGGTGACTGATTATATTTTTCCTCAGGAAATGTGTTTGTCTTCATTAATTGAAATATAAGACTTAGACTTTTATCTTTTTAGCTTTTTTTCAAAGTAGAAACAGTTTGATTCTTTGTTTTTGTAGGAACTGATAATGACCCTCAACATGTAGCAGAATAATTCTTTTCAATTTAAAAGACTTTTGGAGATCTTTCAATACGAGTGGATCATACCTATTGGTAGAATCAGTCAACAGTAATTCATCAGGGAAAATCTATGTCTTTGTTCTTTAAAATTCCTTTCACTGGTTCAAATATCGGTGTTTGAAAACTGTTATGGTTTCACTGCACATATTGTTTAAAGAGCGAAGATGTTATTAAGTTACCTGCATCACCTGATTTCTAAGAAAAAGCCCCAAACAAGAAACCCAAAAGACAAACCCCAAAGTACAGACTTACAGGAAAATAGAAGGTCAGTGTGTGGTCAACATTGTGAACACAGTCTGTTGGAACAGGGCAAAATTAGAACGGAGATAAAAATACTTGATGTATGGAGTAGCTAGAAATTCTACTGAGATTTCTCTATTTCCTTTTATTTCTGATAATATATTTTAGAAGACTAAAACATTATGAAGGCCAGTTCTTTTGTGGTATAGATGTGTTCCTCTGTAATGGCCTACCCCTTTAGTGACACTGCTATGATACTTGGTGACTTCACTCAGGGCTTTCAGCTGTATAAGGGACCTCTCTTAACTCACCTTTCCCGGGTAAAGCTGGAGTCTCACAGGAGTGCTGCAGCTGCGAGTGCCTAAATTAGTGATGGCTGTCACGCATTACACATGATCTACAGCATTCATCAAGTGATGCTTGTTTTGGGGAAGGAGCAGAGTGTCATGCCTGACTCATGTATCTTGATCTAGCAGCTATATGTTTGTTATTCTCAGGAGCAGTGTTTCTGAGAACGAGCTGAAATAATTCAGTGAAAAAACAAGTCAAAATTTAAACCACTTGTAGAATTAAAGTATCAGATGTATTGTAGGCTTAAGAAATATGACATCCATACTTTTTCATTTTATTGCTTCCTAAGCTTCAATTTAAATGCTTGCCACCTCTATAGAAGACCATGATTTTTTAAGCTAGCTGTTAAATACAGACATATTGATATTTATTTACTGGAACATGAAAATATAAAATTATGGTTTATCCTAAGGGAATTATTTCAGACAAATTATCATTTTCTTTAAACCACTCCACTGCATACAAGACCATAATGGTATGGCCATGGGGCTTTCGTGAACAGATCTGTTTAATTCTGAAGAAATTTAGGTATCTCTGCATGGTTCCAGACCAGTTACAGTTTCAGGAAGAGGCAAGATTAAGCCAATTATACAGATTTTTTTTACCTTCAAAATTTATGTAATACTTTGTGGATAGCAGGACTGACAGTGAGGATATAATTGGGACTCTCATATATAACAGTGATTATGAAACTCAATAAAATGCAGTTTTAACAAGTACTACAGGTGCTGACCATTAAATATGGATGATAAGATGTTAAACTGGTGTCCCATTTTTTGAGTCTAATTCACACTGTATATAAAAAAATCAAGCTGTATTATTATGACTTTTGGCAAAAGAGAGACACTAAAACTGTGCACTCTGACTAGAAATGTAACCAACATCATACTTGGTAATTTTACTTTATTTTGAATTTTGAAAATTGGAGGAGCATTACTGAAAAACAAGTAAGTTTCTTTTGGATGTAAAATTTTATAGAAGTCAGAAACAAAGATTTGAAAGTTTTGACCTTAGGTTTTATCTGTCTTCAATGGAATATATATCACGCAATAGCTTCTGGCAATGTTTAATCTTTTTAAGGAATTGCTTCTGACTGCAAATCTAATGAGATTATGTTGGGCTGGGGTTTTTTTTAAAGCATTATGCAAACCTACCCTTAACTAAGAGTGAAAACTTCCAAAGGTCACTACTTTTTATTCATTGTAAATCATTATGGTGGACTGAGAGTAAAAAGTATCAGAGGGAGTTTTTTTGTATTACACAACTAAACTATGGTGTGTTGTATTTGTAGGAGTGTAATTAATTAATGCTGAAACTTTCAGATTTTTCCTAAACTCTTTACTCATTTTGGATTGGTGAGGCTGCATCTTGAATCTTAAGTTTGGTTTTCACCATGAAAAAGAAATTGAGGTGCTGAAACACATCCAAAGAAGGGCAACAAAGCTGGTGAAAGGTCTGGAGCACAAGTCTTAGGAGCAGCTGAGGCAGCTGAGGTTGATTAGCCTGGAGAAAAGGAGGCTCAGTGGAAACCTTATGACTCTCTACAACAATCCAAAAACAGGTTGTAGTGATATGGGGGTTTTTCTCTTTCTCCCAGGTAGCGAGCAACAGGACAGGGGGAAATGACCTCAAGATGCTTCAGAAGAGTTTTAGATCATATATGAGGAGAAATTTCTTAATGGAAAGGTTTGTCAGGCTTTGAAACAGGCTTCCCAAGGATGTGGCTGAGTCACCATCCCTGGAGGTATTTAAGAGATGGTATTTACGGTGCTGAGAGACTTGGTGGGACTTGGTGGACTTGGCAGTGCTGGGTTTACATTTGGATGCAATAACCATAAAAGTATTTTCCAACCTAAAAGATTCTATGATTGTATCCTTATTTTAAGAAAATAGTTATAGTAATGAGGAAGTAAAATAAGCAGAATCCACTCTGAAACTATCAGGTGACATTACTGTTACCTGAAAATATTTCTTCTTGTGATTTTGGTGAAATGTTACTATTGTTATTAACATATATTAATGCTGGAGGCTAAAAAATCAACTTAGACTGGTGCTGCATTGCTCTCACTGTGCTACGTAAGGTTCAGTACACATACTTCAGAAACTTACCCTCAACCTAATTTTTAGGCATATTACAAGCAAACTATCATAGATTACAAAGGAAAAGGAAAGATGTTGGTGTCTTTGAAAACTATCAGCAGAAGACCTCATCTATTTAACTTTCAGACTTGGGTTAACACATGAAGATTCACTTTCTTGAAATATGCAAAAACTTCGGCCTATCTCTATATACCATTCTGGAGCCTTATAATTAGTGAGACCTGCCTCATTTTGGGTAGCTGAATGTAGGTATAGCAGATTGATGCTTTTCTGAAGAGTTTTAAGTCAATGCATATAAAACGACCATGGGATGGGAAAAGCTCTCTAAGAGATGGTAAATCATATTTTTATAGCAAACATCATCTCAGTTCAGTTCTGCAGGGAAGGTGGGACGTTTAGTTAGAAACTAGTAATCTAAATGGAGGCATGAAATAAAAATTATTTTGGAAGGACAGCAGAAGAGTATGGACAATGATACAGACTCTGCACATGGACTGATTATCAGGAAAGGACACAGGGATAGACTAAGACATAACAGAAAAAAAGCCCTGCAGTGTAACCCAAGGCACCTTTAGAGAATGTTCTTTTTTCCATTTTTTAAGATGCTCCTACCTGATGATGTTACTTTTTGTCTGTCTCCACAATCATACCCTAGACAATTTGCATTTAAGATGAAAAATCTTGGCCCTGGTACCTCCTTTTGAAAATATTCTTTGTCTCTGTCTTTTCTCTCTGCCTCATATCTCCTCAAATCATGTCTGATTATGGCTAGTTTCCCTGGTATTTAGCTATTATTGAATGCAGTAATGAAAGAAACCGTAGAGATACTTAATTATCTACACAGCAGGTGTCCAATGAAGAAACTTAATTCTAACCTTTTCCTCTGTGATAAGATAATTAGTTGGGTCTAATTGCTGCTAATATATATATTCACTGATTGTAAACTGTGGTCTAAAGGTTGTTTCTGTGAAAAGAAAATAAAAAGAGCAAAATAAAAACAGAACAAAGAAAACAAATCTCTTCTGTAGCACTACAGGAGTGCTGTTGTTCACTTCTAAGCAAATACAGACATCTCTTAAAGAAAACAAAACAAAACCAAATTCTACCCATTTTTATTGTGTAGTAGTAATAGATTGGTCTACTTGCATTAAAAATCCTAGCTATGAATACACATCTTTACACATGTTAAATTTATAATCAAGGAAAAACATGTTATTGGTGTTCCTACCAAGCATCATATTTACACCCCCCCAAAAAAAAAAAAAATTCAAAAAATGAAAAAAAACCCAAACCATTTATACTGCAGGAATTTTGAGAGCAAGTGACCCTATGACCTTATACTCTGGTGAAGAGTGGGGAAATTAGAAAGGCATGTGGGGATTGCTTGTGATGATGAGATAAATACAACATCTGCAAATCAATCATCAGTGACATTGTTTATGATAGTGGCATAACTTCTCATGTATTGGTCTCATTATTAAACATTAAGACACTGACACAGTTCACAAAGAAGTTTTGAAAAGATTTGCATTGATTATGTAGGCATTCAGCCAGATTCTATTTGTGATGATAAGGCAAGAGCCAAACATTTCTTTGCAGTGATGTTTGAGATTCTGAAAGTGAGGGGACAAAATTTGCCATTGTTTAGTGTTCATACTTAGAAGGTTTTATTGTAAAACAGGAAAAAAATTGATAGGAAAAACAAAGGGACCCAGGGAATTTACTTTTTGCAATGCAGTTTTGTGGCTAGGATTCATTTTGAATGGAACATCCTGGGCACAGATTTACACAGTTAATGGGGCTCTGAGAATAACAGAGATCAAATACAGGCTATTTTGGAACAGATGTAATAAAAAAAATCATTAGCTTGAGTTGGCTTGCCAGTAACCTTTAGAAATGCAGTGCTTTCAACCAAGAACCCTTTTACAGGACCTTAAATTCATTGTGTTGAATGGCAGAAGGACCATAGTCAGCACCTTTAGAAGCTGTTTAGACCTCTGCAAGACCAAACCTCTATTTTCCATTGTCTTGTTTTTCACCTACATTTAACACAGAGTGGCAGTGCAAAGGTTGGCTTCTTTTTTTCCTTCCTTTATCAGAAGGGACAACTTTTCTTGCACCCTTTGACTTCAACAATCACTGTTGGTGCTAGAGCACCTTAAGGTAAAAGTTAAATTATTTCTTCTTTGTTTTAATATGCTTAATGCTGTGAGAAGGCAGCTCTAAAGTTGAGAGCACTAAAATTCTAAAGGCATTTAATATTATTTTCTGGCAGAAGTATTGTTAAAAATGAAGAAGCATACCTAAAAATAGCAATTTGAATACTGACAAGAGAGTGCTATAAACAATATTGTAAGAGGAAGCAACATCTAAAAGGAGTCATCTACATTAAAAATTCTCTCAGAAATAAACCTAGAATTTTTATTCATGAGATGTACAGGTACAAAGTAGGAAGAACACATAATACTGAAATGCACTGTTGGAGAAAGATGAGAAGATTTATAGTTGGACTCCAGTCTTCCAAAGAGTAGGAATGAACTCAGCTAAATGTTAGTATGGCTGGCTCTGAGCACAGTGTAAATATTAAATTTTAGTACTCTAACTAATGGTGGCACTGACTCAATGATCACAGGATTATGGAAAAACATAATATTGATGTGTACTACCTATTTTTATCTGATAGTTCCTAAGGCAGCTTTCATGCAGTATATCCTGAGACAGTCTTGAGTTCCTAGACATGTTTAGAGGAGATCCAGAAACTGAGTAAAACAGTTGGTTGTGTTGTTTTTTTCAAAAATATGCTTATGAGAGTTTTTTAAATATGGTTGCATGTATTTTTAATATGTTAATATATAAATATTTATATATCTTTACCGACTTCTACAGTTCTGTAAGTTAGTTGGTCTCAGGCAAGCTAGTTGAGTACCAAATATAAATATTTTCTCTTATTAAAATTATGGATCCTGAATACTTTGGGAAGATAAATAAAAGCCATTATAAATAAAGAAAAAAGTAACTGTTAAGTCTTCTGCTTTATACATTAGTTTTATTTCCCAGTGTCATTCTTGACTCAAGAGACTTTGAATGTCAATATAAAAAATCTATACCTTGCACCCATACTCTGATCTCCTTTGAATAAATTTAGGCTTGAAATTTCTAGAACTAGTCATTCCTTACTTGCACAGAAACATCAGATATTCTTTTAGCTAGAGGCAAAGAATAAAAAAAATCTATTTTGCTTTATTTATGTTTAAAAAGCTATGTTTAGATCTGGTTGAAATTAATGTAGAGCTAGAATACATCAGGGCTGAACATAATTTAAAAGAACTGCCACAAAAAAATTGTCATTAAGTACTACTTGACTATTTGGCTAGGTCCTTTATTCATGTTCATGTAATATCTGCAATATAAACAGGACAAGGTCCAGGTTTAGTCCATAAGTTTGTTCACTGTAGTTTAAACAGAAATAAATGCAAAACACGGACATCAGCTGAAAGCTGAGGTGTGTCCCAGCAGGTATTCCCTGGCACATTCAGATACCAAAACCTTTAACACACCTTTGGAAAAAATGAAAACATTGAGTCTCTAGGAGCTGGTAGAAGGCCAATACCTAAAAAATTACTGCTGGAGCTCAGAGCAACACTGGCCTTTTATGCACTCTAGACAACATTGTTACAGGATTTGGATGAGTTGTCTCAAAGACAAGCAAATTGCTGCTGTTGTCAACAAAATGTAGAATTAGTTTCAGAAAGTGGAGTCAGCTGCTTTTCCTGCTCTTAGAAGAGTAAGGAAGGTTCAAAAAAGAGGTTGTAATCTAAATTTACTGAAATCAGGGGAATTATGTATTTAAAACTAAATGTATCCTTTTGACTTACCAAGATGGGAACGCAAGTTCTTGATTTACTACCTTTATTTTATTGCAATCAGTGTTCTCATTAACATTTATCAGAAGACACATCCATCTCCTTTGAGCATTGCCCCATTTCCACAGTGTCTCATCACATTTACTAAATGAGGAAATAGATGTTTTTATTGGTTTGAAAACAAACCAGTGGGAGGTCACAAGTCAAGATTGAAATTTATAGAAAAGGTAGAAACAAGCAAAATAATATAAGGAAAAAGGTACAGATAAAGTTAGATACAACCTGATACCCTATTAGGGTGGCAGAAGCAGTCCAACTGAAGTGATCCAGTTGAAGCGATGATCCGATGGAAGGTCTGGTGTCCAACTGAAAGTCTGTGGTGGCTCTTACCCTCTAGTAACCCAGTGGACAGGGCTACCCTTAGGCAGTTCCAGGGCCAGCCTATATCCAGGTGGGAATGCCCGGCTTCCCCCTCCTGGGTGGAGCATCTCACAAGAGGATGAGATAAGTCCATGAGTCATTGGGTGGCTTCTTGATGGCCCATCATCTGTTATCAGGGGTGGGTCATTAGCAGGTGATAACAGCTAACAACTAACGGTCCACAGCTGGTGGTAATAGAATACATCTATTTTTAACCTAGGACAATGTTTAAAGCACAATAATGTATTATTAATAAAAGCAGTCATAGCTGTTTTAGCATATGCCTAATTCACCCAGGGAAACTGAGCTACCCACTTATTATATAAAATAATGATAATAACAATTGTCCTTTATTATTTATGTAATGATTTTGAACTATGTATATAGTTTGCAGAGACTGTCAGAGCAATGCAGGTTTAGAAGTGTATTTTTATGTATGAGAAACTTTTAGGCCACAGAACAAGGAAAAACCCTAATTTCTGCTGGAGCACCCTTAAAATATCTCTGAATGTTTCCTTTTTATTTAGTTGTGGTTTTTCTTTTTAAATTGCAAATATTAGTATTAATAGATTTTGTTATAAAGGTATACAAACAGCAAAGCACATTTTATTTTTCATGTAAACTATATATATAATGTCTGTTGCTCTTTAAATCTTGAAAGGGAACCTTCATTTGTTGTACATTATTTGGTAACCAAACCCTGTGAAAATACTCCCCACTGAGAAGCAAAGTTCAACAGTGGAGGCTAATAAAACTACACTTTTTTATTCATCTCTCTGACCAGATAAATCCTAAGTGCACATTTTAATCGAGCTTAATGAGGTTTCACACTGTTTATATGCTCTGCCTATACCACTGTAATTAGCACCAAGGCATTACTCACTCTTGTCTTCATAAGAGTTTCATTTTAGCCTTTGTAAGAGGTCCTGCTACTTTTTTGCTTCATTGCTTTGCTTTATTGAACATTATATGACATAGTAAGCAATTAAGTATATTTGTGGAAGAAATTAAATCACAAAAAGGGCATTAATGGTCAGGCTTAAATCCATAAAAGTAGGCAAACGTAAGTTAAGGTTAAAATCATACTTATTTTACCTCCTTATTCCTAAGAATGACATTTTGCATAATATTCAGGTGCAGTATATTATATAGTATTCAAGTTCATCTATTCTTTTAATCTCCATAGCTATACACAATGTGGAGGAAAATGATAATGTTTATTCTATAATTCACCATTTCCTTTCATTGGGAGCCTTTCAAGAGCTAAGTCTTTTACTGATTATAGTTTTATCTTTTTAAAGATAACATTAAAAACTCTATATAGGCAAATGCATCTAAGTAGCTCCTACTTAAATTATTATTCAAATATGTTGATCAATATATTTTTATGTTGGCAGTAAAATATCTCAAAGATATTTAATCACAAAGACACATTTATAATGGGCATAAGCAATGTCCTCGAACCACTCCATGCAGACATTACAAATATATCTTTCTGAAATGTTCTTTAAATTCTACACTGAAAAATTGTTTTAAGTGATGTGAAAAATAGAAATTATTTTCTACTGCACATTAGCAAAAGAATGGCTTTTCAGGAAGTTGTGCTAACTTATACCAAGAATATCTGTTCCACTGTATCTAGCCTTGAATAAGAAAATAACCACCAAAACTCTATCTTGTTCTAAATTAAATCACTTTTAAAGGTGAAAAAGAGATTGTCTACAGGCTCAAATATTCAAACACTTTTAATTTAAAGTACAAGCCTATGCATATATATAGGCAACTTAAAAGCATTCTACAACAAATCGTTTGACAGTTGTAACAAAAATTTTATTCATTAAAATGTCCTGTAAATGCATTTAGCTAAGATGAATTTTTATTCTTATTTCCAGGTAAATTCCCATCAATTCTAAAATAGCATGAAGGGGTAATTTAATTGAAAAAATAAATGTTCTTTTCTTATTTATGCTCTTTATTTAACTCCAAAATAGGCACATACTAGTTCAAATATTCTGAGAACAGAATCTTCCAGAATACCCCTATTTGATAGTCTTTAAGACAATTCACTGATCTTACACAAATAAACTATTTTCAGGGAATATTGACCCCCAAAATCTGAGAACGATACAGTGAAGATTAAAAAAAAAATAATAAATTTTAAAAATTACTGAAGAAGTTATGAAGAGCCCTAGAGTAACACAGCAAAACCCAACAATACTAAAGTGTTTTCTTTTTTGTGTGTGGAATGGGGAATCTTCTGATAAGAGTTATTATCACTTTCTCTGATGGAATGTCAAACCAGACCTCTCTTTGAATCTGTCCAAACCCTTTTCTTGAAGGATTACAAGAGTTACAACAGGAAATATATAGGAAGCCAACTTTTACTGGAATATTAACTCAAGCAGTTGATTCTTTGTGTAGAGAAGCCTCAAAGTTAACAATAAGAGGTTTCAAAACCAAAAGGCTTACAAACCACTTTACCTATTCCTCTGTACATGTTCTTCCCTTATGCTACCTAAAAGTTTATTTCTGCCAGCAGCCTGCTTTTCACAGAAGCATCTCTGCTCAACCTATGTTTGATTAGGGATTAATTTTCTCTCTAATACATTCTTCTAAATGGAAACTTCTGTTTCTCAGCACATTCTTCATAAGGAAAGAACTATTTTCCCACTTCTTCAATAATATGAATTTCTCCTCTATTCACTAAGTAGATAGTAAAAGAAGAGCAAATAGTTTATGTAATGTCAACAGTCCCTTCTGAAAAGGTTTCAGTGCTGTGAAATAGCTCCACTTTCAGATGATGGTTCTACTCTATGCTTCTTGTTCTTTCTCCATAGACAAATGAAAATATGAGCACCATTTTCAAAATACTCTTTAACTGTTAGACAATGTCTGCAGTAGTTCAGTAATGGCTATCACACTTTTAATTCAGTACCAAATGCTCTAGAACGAGATATACTATCTTGCCAAATTGCAGTGCTTGAATTAGGATATACAGGACAGTGCATATGTGAACATGTCTTTTATATGGGTGGATTGACACCCTTGCTGAAGTGTTAATAAGCAGACTATTTGGTCTATGCATATTATGATCCTGTTTATGGGTGAAATCAATTTTAATTTTCAGGTCTTTATAGTTTTTATTTTAACGAAAGCTAGAGCTCTTAGTTCAGAAATCTCTTGAAAGTCTGTCTTAGGTAAGTTGTGTCAACATATTTAAAGGGGTGGAAAAATAGCTTTTTGTTATGTGAGCCTGCTATCATTAGAGAAAAGTAGTGTTGCCTTAAGAAATACAATCAGATTTTAGAAAGAAAAGAATGACTCCTTTGAACTTTCTATGGTAATTTACAATTATGTATAACTAGACTGAACATCAATAGTTTAAATATATTAATAGTTTTGATTTTATTCTTGAAAGGACAAGAACTTGAACTTTCCCTCCCTACTGCAATGGTAGAATGGAATGAAGGAGCATAAATTTTGCTATGCAACAGATATATAACTTCTTGCTGCCTAATTGCTTGCAAGAGATCTCAGGCAGAAAAGAACAATCTCTTCCCAAATAACTGCTTTTCCTATATCACATTTTTATTATGCATTGACAGCAAAAATATCACCTCACTCTCTGAACTTGTCACTCTGTGGAGGAAAAAAACTGTCACTGTGACAAGAAAGTCATTGAGTATCAGTGACAGCAGTTTAGAATAAATATCTATTTTCTCAACCTCCTTCCTAGACAGCTCAATATTTCCTTAAGCATCAATGAATATATGTAAGGAAGATCTAAAAATTCATTAAATAACAAAGAAGGGAAAACAGCTATGAAAAATATATTGAATAACTTTTTTTTTTCTTTTTTTTTTTTTCATTGAATGTTATCTGACCTCTTCCAAGACAGGTTAATCAGAGTACTTGACCAAATGAAGGATTGATTAGTTAAAGAAATTTTTACTTTGTAGTAAATAGATAGCTCTTACTATCATTCATCAAAAGATCATCTATATATTCACCCTACATCATACCTAGTCATGGACAAAAGGACTCTTGTGAGGTCTGTTCTAGCCAATTCAAAACAGGCAGGATTAATGCTTCTTGTCAATTAAATGCTTCTCCACTTAGAATTCCACCTTGGATCAATGCTGTCACTCTCCCTTTTTTAGTATTTGTATCCCATGTCAAGGCTAACTGTAAAACCATCACGGAGATGGCAGAGAACATTTTGTGGTATTAGGTATTAACTAAGCAAATCATTACAATAATGAATGAAAGGAAGTAAGCTTTACAACGTAGGGCCTAAATACCTAAAATGCTCCTTTCACTAAAGATAGCATTGAGAATTGCTTGCTCTTCATAGACAAATATAGAAAAGAGATGTTATTCCTGTGTGGTAGAACATTGCTGACATCAGCAAAACTAACATAAGTGACTGGAAGTTGAAATGAGAAGAAAAATCAATTTTGAATAAGGTGTATTTTCCTAGCTGTGATGGTAATTAAACACTGGAAAAACTTCCACAGGAGGCAATGGACTAAGCAGTGCCTGCAGTCTTTAAAATTAGCTGAGCTGTCTTTAAATGTATAATGATTTTCTCACATCTCTCAGATAAATGTTGTGTATGATGTGAACTTGAAAAAAAAAGCACTGGAACTGAGTGTTCAGAGTGGTCATGTCTGTCACTGAAATTTGTGATGGTGTAAGGCAGTTCATGTTTTTCTTATTCACATTTGAGATGATCAAGATAGTAAGTCTTGTCCTTAAAATTTACAGACCTATGCAAGAGAATTACTACAAGCCAAATTCAAATAATATGGTTTGTGGCTATTTGCTCCCATCCTGTCTTCTCCCTTTAGAGTTGAAGACTGATGCAGTAAAATTTCATATTTTTCAGCTCTGTGCTATGAACACCAGATGTAGATTATATAAAGTGACATAGGGGAAACACAGACCTGTTCCCTAGGTAGTACAAAGACTCCTCTCTGACCGCTGGCTACCCTGTCTTGCACACCAGCTCAAGCACAAAGACATATATTTTGGGTTGGAAAAACACTTCTTCTTCAGATATGAATTAAAAGCGACTTTGAGAAAAGTGTTCATCTTTTTATGCATGGAGGTATGATTTGACTGGTAGGATAATATAGGCATTCATATCACAATCCAGGTATGTCTAACACAATCATTTTTTTTCTCTTTTTATAAGTTTCCAACACTGAAACCACAACAAAGATATTTCTGTTTCTCATGCTCCCTTCCTGGGACACAAAGGTTACTGACCTCACAACTGAAAGGATATTATATTAAGAATATTAATTGATTACTGTTCATTTTTAGAATATTTAAGTGAAACTTAATGGAAAGTGGCATAGAAAAGTTATATTGGATTATTTTTCTATCACATTAAACCTGAGAAATTGTGGAAAATTTATTATTTTTCAGTTCAGATCTTAAAAATATGTGTAATCCAACAGATTACATGAACTCATTTATGTGACATTTGCATACATAATAGAAAGTAAGCCTACATTTAAATGTTTAGCAGGCTAAGAGCCCATTAAAAAAAATAAAAATTGAGTATAGATTTAGTGGACTGGCAGAATACTACAAAAATTTTCAATAATGTTTTATGTCATTTAAGTTTGGATTGTTCCATTTAAAACATCTCCAGAGACCCACAGAGTCATAAAGCCATTGCTTACAACATACAGCAGTGAGAATACACTGCGACAGTGTTGTGTAGGTTAAACTCAGTCTGCTTTGTTCATGTAAAGAAAATTCTCATAAAACAGGCCTAATTAATTACAAGGATCATGTTTTCTGTGTAAGAGAGGAAAATGACCAAATGTTTTCTCCAGATTTTTCCTGGAATAAAAAATAATCTGGGCTGCATAATTCAGGGGAGAAATGACTCGTACCTTTGGGAAGAACTCACTCCTTTTCCTTAGTACAGTACTTACATAGGCATATAATTGCATAATTGCAGATACTTTATAAATCATGAATAATCAAAATCAGATTAATAAATAAATAAATAAAAAACAACAGAACCCAAAAAAGAACAAAGGAGAGGAGTAAAGAGGACTAACAATCTTAAAAAAAAAGTTGCTAAAAGATTGCTCTCTGAACAACAGACACAGTTTGTAAATGCTAATATCTTTGACAAAAGTTCAAAGCAGAAATATTTTAATCTGAAATCTGAAAATTTTATTTTAATTAATATTTTAATTTCCTGCTTTCAGGGAGTATAGCAAACACTTTCTCCAAATTTGTTTAGAAGAGGACTCTGAGTTCATTGTTAGCTGTTAGGCAAAGTATCCTTAAGAGTTCAGAGCACAAGAAGTAGCAACAACAGTCATGAAAGCTCTAAGTATCACTACTTTTCAAGATTAAAAAAAAATAGGAGAAAGTAATAGCACAAAAAGCATTGCCAACTCTCTGAACAGGTTATTTTTTAAACACAATAAGATTGAATACCCACTATCTTTTCAAGCAAATATTGCCAGCAAAGTTTTTAGTTAAACTGAAACAGGTGTCAGCACAAAAATTAGAGCTACAATAAACATATATTCATAATTGAATATTCGCTAAAATGTTCTTTATATTTCAATTCATTTGATTCCTTTAGTCTTCATTGCCTCCAAATGCTCATAAAATTGAATTATACAAGAGTGTGCATTCACAGAAGGCCATATAAATTCACATATGAAAGTACCTCTGCAGGGAAAAAAAAAGCAGGAAAAAAAGGAAGACTTGCAATGGCTAGGGTTAATAGGAACATTCATTCAACTCCAATTACTCCAACTATTTCCATTCCCATCCATTTGCCCCCTGTCGCAGGTTCCCAGTTTGCCGTGTGCCTGGAGCGATGCTCTGCGGGCGCTGCTCCGGCTCCGCAGCCGGGCTGCGCTTCCCGGGTGCCCTCTGCGGGGCGGGTGATCTGACAGCGACCTGCGGGCACAGGAAGCTCCATTTATACCTCCAGAGCAACTTGAAAGAGACTTCTTTTCTTCTGTCTTTACAGAGTTCTTTGGAGTTGTTTTTTTTTTTTTTTTTTTTCCCTTGAACTAGTTTTGAGCAGAGGTCGTGGCAGCCAGGGAGGGAGTGCAGCTCTGAGATCTTTCTAACAGAGGGCAGTGACACAGAGGGGGCTGCAGTGAAGTGAAATGGAGGTGGGCAGGTGGGACTGAGAGAGCTCAACTGCTCCCTGCTCCTGGGATATTTCTCCCTGCTGCTGTTGCTTTGATGTCCTAAGAAGATATCAGCGATGAGAACTTACTTGTTTTGAATGCCAATACATATAAATATTCAGAATCAATATTTTTTTCTTCAGAAAAAATTTGGTCTAAATTCTGAGATCTGCTTTTAGGGAAAGGATCTATATTTGGAGATATACCTTTTTCTCAAAGGAATTGCTAGCTAGGTATCTTAAAGAGTGTTCTTCTTACATAATACAAACTGATATTAAAGGACTATCGCATCATAGGACATCTGAAATATTGGGAAAATATATTGAAAGCACTGAAATATTGAAAGTTTTGCACTTGGAAAAGCAGACAAGTGATTCAAAGATTCTTGAACTCTCTACACTTTTTCTTCAGGATGAAAGATTTTTGTGGATAATAAAATACATTTAACTCTATCACCTAACAGCAGAACATCCCTTTTATTGAAGTGAGATATGTTAATCACGCAGGTCTTTGGAAAAAAAAAAAAAAAAGCCATTTTTTTTTCCCTGAGAGCAAGGTAATTTGATTCAAATTTTTTCACTAAAATCACAGGAGTGATGAGAGAGGAATTTACTTACTTTAAAGCACTTTAAGTCTTAGGTTTTAACATTTTTTTCTTGGCAAGGAAAAGGAGAGGAAGTATGATCTCTTACTTTGAAAAGTAGATTTTTTTTTCCTCATCAATAAACATTTCATTTGATTTTCTTGGTTATGCTTCTACCACATCATCTGCTCAGGTAAATGTTAGGTACTCCAGAAAATTAGGGCTTTTCAGAAAGATAAAAATATCTCATCTAGCACTTTTATCTCACAGAAAATCAGTGTTAGTCATAAGGGTTCAGTCTGAATTTTGTTGATCCTCTCCACTGCATGGTCTAATATTTGCATTTTCATTTGCCTTTTCAGAGAGCTTTTTCCTTGAGAATATATTCTTATTCTGAACCCTAGTGTTATATTTCAGAGTAATATGTATAGCAGACCTCTCTTCAGATACAAGTGTCTTCATTTATTTCTTCTGCTTTTCATGCTTTAACAAGATGTTAAACAAGATGAGAATTTTTTCCTCTTATTTTTATATACAAAGTGGATTTTTATAACTGGTTACTGAATAGGTCGTGCCTCGGTACCCTTTTATTTGTCTGGCAACCTTGATCTTTACTCTGTCAATTTGCAATGATTTATTTTTATTTTATTTCCTTATTTTACTTGCAGTGGATTTCACTGGATGAAATGACTATTGTATCCATTTTTTGTGTCTGTTTGTGAAATTAGGGCAACAATGTATGTGGGCCTGACTCATCTAATTATGGTCTAATTATCTACAATATGCATGTCTACAGTTAAAATAATCATTTAGAGTATGCTTGTTATAAGTGAAGAGAAACATAGCCCATTTAGCCAACCTGGCTTAAAATTAAGCCCATTGACAAGGTGAACATGCCTTTGTAGACAGGAAAATAACTTGGCCAGACAGCTTCCAAATAAGCAACATTAAAGAATATTGCCTATGTAACAGAATGCATGTGACTTGTTAGATTTCAGCTTAAGCAACTGTAAATCTAGACAGGAATAAGGAAATCTGAAAAGCAGAAACTAGAGGCACCAGCTCAGGAGATATCTACCTTCTATACATCAACAGTTAAGTGAAGTGAATTCCATCCTGTATCAGTCACTTGGTGGTAAGTGCTCACTTCTGAACTTCCTCACTGCCTGCCGTGCTTTCATTGCACTTAGGTTATGAGAAGCATTCCTCAGTGTAACTTCTTTAAATATCTCTCAGTAGGTTAGCAAGCCTGTTTCTAAATATACTCATGCTCCACCTTGTCAGATGCATTGGTCCTTGCCCAACAATCCTTGTCAGACTCAGTCAGAGTCCCATATTCATAAAAACCAAAGTCCAGTTTGAGACATGACCTGCACAGAACGAATTAATCCACAGGATACATTAGTTCTCCCTTTCTCCTGTCATAAAATTATTGACATATATCATCACAGCTGTCACTCTTCAGTCCAAAAGCTGTGAAATCACTCTTGATGCACTTCATGTCTGCCCTGACAGGGCAATTGGTGCACATCACGGCTAAGCAGCAAGGGGTAACGCTTCAAGAGCCAGACAGATCTCGAGTCTTTCTGCAACATCCTAGGTCAGAGCTCCCCACAAGCATTTCATCTCCCAAAACACATAAGGCAGGTTGGTGTCTGGTTTGCTTTGTTCCCAGAGGAGGGTCCCAGTGAGTTTCATCTGAATTTTCTCTTTATGCAGTCACTTGGTTGACGTGTTTCTGAGTCTCATGCCTGCTGTGACAGGCCTTGTCTATGACCATCAATTTCTATTGCATTATACAAGTCCTGAAGCACAGAGCTACAACTAGAAGAGGATCCTTCATTCTCCTAAAATTCACAAGTTTTCAGACACCTTTACTTTGGGAGTCTGCATCCTCTGCTATCTTTGCACAAACTATTTTGTGCGTTCCTCCTCCTTATACCACAGGAGTCAGGTTCCTGCCCCGGCAGACTCTCTGCGAAGACCTTATAAAATTTTTGTTAGTCCTCCCAGCTGGTGTATGATCTGTCCATCTCTTCTTCCAGCTACCCTTCATGGCAATTCAGCAGTGTGGTCAGAGGACATCCTCTTTGTGTGAGGCTATTCAGCACCAGGAGCTCAAGATCTGCAGTACCATACTCCCTCTGGAGCCCTGGGTCAAGTCCTCTGACAGATCAAGGTAGATTCTTGCCCAGAGATTATGCTCTGAATAACTTTGGCATGACCTTTACATGGCCCCACACAATCTTGAGCAGAGTCTCCGGACTTCTTTCCACCCCTGTTGAGCTAACTACTGCAAGAATGACAGTGTGCTTTAGCTGCCTTTGCTGTCCTTTGCTCTCTTATAAAAAGATTGTGACTGCTGATAGCAACCCCACTGTGCAAAAAAAATTGGTTGTCAGACACTATAGCTCTCTGAAATCCTTTCCTCCAAGGGAAATTGCTACATCTTCTCCAGTAAGATTGTCACTTCTTGTATTTCAAAATAATTGTAACAGAGAATGGTTGTCTCAGCTATGAGCAGTACCATAAATTTGAATTAAATATTTTATACAAAGCAAACCCTCAGGTGATATTCCCTAAGGGAGAATAATAATATTATGGATAATAAGCAACATGATTTATTTTAAAACTCTGGTGTTGGGTGATATGGTTTAGTGGTTTAGGGCTTAAAGTGGTACTGCTAGGTTGACAGTAAAATTTGATAATCTTAAAGGTCTCTTCCAACCCTGATTCTATGATTCTGTGAAAACAAAATGCATTATATTTTGAAACTTCACGGACATCTTAGTATCATATTTTTGAGATGGTCTTCGTGACAATTCAATTGAAATATATTTTTGATGTGAATATAAGATTTTGTTTACTTATTAAAAAACAAACCCAAATTCACCTGTGCTTGTAGTTTCTTAATGGCACATCAATGAGTGGCTGAAGTGGTTGAGGAGTTTTAGTCATAGTCATTATGTTCTTATGAGGTTTGTGTCTCTGTGTTTTATTTATCTTTTTCCATGTCACTCTTTTTTGCATTTGAACTAAAATGATCTTTGACCTGATCACTTGAATGACACAGATACTTTTCACTTTCTGCATGTTTTTGAAGATATTTTTTGGTTTTAGAGACTATCATTGCCATAAGATATTAGGACACCATCTAAAATTTCTGACCAGTCATAACACAATAAAACAACTTAATGCCATCTGTTCAATAATATTGCACCCAAAGCCCAAAAGGGTTGACAGGAAATGTGACAAAGCAGATGGCAAGTGGTAGTTATGATAAGGATGAGGAGGTCTAATGGGCTTGGGAAGTATTTAGAATACTCATACATTCTTCATGGAAAAAGAAACAATATTGATAAACTAACAAATCACAGTTTACACTTCACTTTTCTCAGATGTAAGATATTTCTAAAAAACTGTGCTTTGTCACACAGCAAAAATGGTGGTCATTTCGTTGTAAAGAAAAAAAAAATTGCTAAATGATATCACCAAATTTTTTGCTTGTCTTACTAGTACTTAAAAAAATAATTTTCTGTGAAGTTAATGAATGTACATTATAATGTGTGTTAGAAAAAATCCAGAATATAATATGAAGTAATCCAATATTTAAAGAACATCATAGCTAAACCATATAATAAATTATATCAATTATTATTAAAAGTCAATTTGGGGACTTTTAAGAAATATATTGGTATAATGTTTTTCATTGTTGTTTTGAATTTGTAGTTTCATTTTGTTAACAAAGCACGTGGTAACTTACATGGAAAGTCCATGGACCCATAAAGAGAAATGACAAAAAATATTTATTATGTAAAATATTTCAGTCAACCCCAGAAGTTGTCACATCTCACGTTGGAGATTTTTCATTTACTAAAAAATTACTGAATAAATCATAAGAAATTCCTGGCTATGTTTTTCTGTAGGACATAACAGGATGAATTTCTATTATTCAAATTAAAGGACAAAGGAATATCAGTTGAATGTTGTAGAACCCTAAAAGGTGGAAATGGTCTTTTATTCTTTGTCATGACTAAAAGCACTAACAACTCCAAAAAAAAAGCACATTTCAAAAGCTAGTTACTTGTTTTTGAAGAAAAAAGCTATTTACCTGCTATTCCTGCTTCATAAATGAAGTTGATTTTAGTACGTCAGAATATGGCAGAGTTTCATGCTATAGACTGCACCATAAACAGACCAATATCATTAAAAACCACACTAAGAACACTGTAATAAAACAATTTCTTACAAATGTAGGATCCAAAGCTCCAATCCAGAAAAGTATGTAGAAGATTATGCACCACTGAAAAAAAAAATAAAAAATAGCTGTGTAGAATTCTCTACTATCTTTTAAGTTGCTTTATATATCTTGAGTGATAACAAGTAGACTGAAAGCTGATATGAAAATCCAAGGAGTATCCTGCTAATGTTTTCCCCCTGTTCTATAATAATCTAGTCCCCCATATGTAGAAGACATACAGATAAGGACAGCAACAGGATGAACTGAGGGGAAATGTGAGTACTGCGTTCTACTCAGAAAAAAACAAATATATTTCAGGAGAAATTAAATAGTCTTTAGAGGATAGTAGAATCCTGAAACAATTCAGTGGATCCAAAAATATTGGTAATTTTAAGGGAGTGAGAATGTTCTTTTCTCAATTACTCAACAAACTAAGGCAAAAGGAAGTAAACACTTTAGAATATCAGGTTATTTCTTAAGGATGAACCAATGCAAGGAACAGCACTAACCATAGGAAACATTAAACAAGCATCCATCAACACATCTCCAGTTGTTTATGACTGGTCAGAAAATGTGGATGGAACAGATTTAGCAACAGATAAGAGCTGCAATTAAATTGAATCAGCTCCAAGGACCACCTCTTCTCTCAATCAAGTAGAAAGTTGAGAACCATAAGTAATGAATCAGTCATTACTTAATGCTTTAAAATTATGTATACAGCTGTAGAAAAGAAATTTACTATGCCAAGCAAGGTACCTGTGTTGTTCACTTGTTGCTGAACCAACAAGTATTATCACTCAACTCTGCCTCAAAAGTGTATTTGAAATTGACATCTTTTATAGGATATTACATTTCTGTGAAACTCCTTTTAGAGACTGACACAAATTTGAGTCCTTATCTATTAAAATAATTATCCTCTTAAAAACATGAGTGGTGAATAAGGTAGACTTGTGAACTTTCCACAGTGTCTTGATGATCCAGATCATGCAATCAAATGGTGACACAAGATTTAGTACCACTTCAGGAAATTTGAAACCACAGTTCCAAAAAGAACAAGAAGAGCTGAACTATCAGCCCAATACCCATTCTGAACATACCTTTCCCTATAGCCTGCACTTTTATATTTATAAAAGTTTGTAAGTAAATTAAGTTTCATCTCCACTTTTTTAATGAATACAGAACTATCTTTCTTGGTCTAATATTTTTTTTGATACTGTTTTAGATAATTATTTTTTTAGACTCTTTGGGGTCTTTTAAACTGTTTAAGTTTCTGTTACTATGTCTGGCTAGAACTGAAGATTGTCCTGGCTTGGCTTCAACGTAGAATATGAATATACCTGAGTAATCTGTAAAATGCTGTTTTCATTGACACTGTGAATTTCAATTTTTCCACACCATAATGTTTCTCTTACTTATTAAAAATGAAAAAAAATTTTTTTTTTTACCTTAGGAAAAAGAAGGAAATAAATATTCTGGCAAAAGGACCTAGAATAGAACTTCAATTAAAAAAAAAAGGTAATTATTGAATGGACTGAAGGAAACAATTTTTCATGTGGAAAGCAAAAAAAAAAAAAATTGTTTATGCATTAATAGGCCTGAAAAAGAAGTAATACTAGAGAATGCTTCTGTCTCTGTGTGTTCTGGTTTTGTCTGGGGTAGAGTTAAATTTCTTCACAGTAGCTGGTATGGGGTTGTGTTTCACATTTGAGATTAAAATGGTGTTGATAACGCAATGTTATGGGATTGTTTTCATTACTGCTGAGCAGAACTCTACACAACCTCAAGGTCTTTTCTGTTCCTCATCCTACCCCAGCAGTGAGGCTACACAAGAAGTTGTGAGGGAAAACAGCTGGGGCAGCTGACCCAACTGACCCAAGGGATATTACAGACCATATGGTGTCATGCTGAGAATATAAAGTTGGGCAAAGAAGAAGGAAGGGGAAGAGGGACATTTGAAGCGATGGCATTTGTCTGCCCAAGTCACTGTTAGGTGTGATGGAGCCCTCTTTTCCTGGACATAGCAGAACACTGACCTGCTGATGGGAATTAGTGTATGAATTACTTATTTTGCTTGCATGTGCTGCAGCTTTTCCTTTACCTTTTAAACTGTCCTTATCTTAACCCACAAGTTTTCTCAATTTTACTCTTCTGATACTCTTCTCCATCCCACTGCAGGAATTGAGTGAGCAATTCTGTGATGCCAAGTTTCTGGCTGGGATTAAACCATGACATTGTGGGAAACAAAGGAAATAAAAACTGTGAAGCCTACAGAACGCTGAAGAACTAGAGAATGTCAAAAAACTTGTAAGTCAAACTTGACTGAATAATATAGTTTCCAAAAAAGGCTGCCTCTATTGCTCTTTCATTTCAGTTTTCCCACAGTGTAGCAATAACCATCATTCAAGTGCCAAACATAATGTGTCTACTGAAATTATAATGTGGGAATTATGCACAATAGGGATTCACAGCCTATTCTATTATGATGTTATACTGCTTCTATGAACATAAAAGACATTAAATTCAGTTGTAGAGAGCATATATCCACCCAAAATTCCTCAGAGGAATTTATACACTGAGAAAGGCATCATTCTGGGAAGAAACTCTTTGAACTGAGGAGGTGACAACTGTTGTAAGTCTAAGTTTTCCTGGAAAGAAGCAGTATCACCAGAATTCTGGGAAAGATGCAATGCTCCATGCTATTGTATTAAGCATTACAACTTTGATCCCCTTAATAGCCTTTAATGTTTTTCTGCTCTATCAACTGTCAACTGTTAGGTAATTTACACAAAACCCCTACACCTTGAATTACTAGACCAAACGAATTCAGAGTATGCATACAAAAATGGTATTTAAATAATCCCATCATACATTAGAATTCCCCCATTAAAATAATGGGCTGTCCCTGATCTATGCCAAAAGACAGGGGGAAAAAAAAAAAGGTTTTGTTTTTTAATTTTTTGTCTTATGTACTATGAATATTATATTTGATTTTCTCTTCAATTCTTCTCCAAACAGTAGACCCCACAATTTTCCAAACAATTACTGTCCCCACAGAAAAGAAGATAAAAAATGTTTGACATTGTTTTGGTGGCAATATAGGAATTATTGCTTAGGGCATCATGGCAGACATAATGGTAGTGACATAGTGCATCTGGATACAGATACAAACAAACAATGTTTGGACTTGGCTTCAAGACCAGCCACTAGACCCAGGCCAATTCAAAGGCCAGGCCTTCTGGTCAGCCTTAGAGTGTTAGGGGCTGAAGATGATGTGGAGAAAGCAATTAATTTTCCAAACCTATGGAGTTTTGTGTTTATTTTCTTCTGCACTTTTCAGAACATGAATAATTAAAA
Organism: Rhipidura dahli; assembly: GCA_013399225.1. Lineage (NCBI taxonomy): Eukaryota > Metazoa > Chordata > Aves > Passeriformes > Rhipiduridae > Rhipidura > Rhipidura dahli. The sequence continues at coordinate 103,948 of VXAC01004946.1, forward strand.
ATTCAAAAAGAAAACCACACAAGAATTGTGTCTACTTATTCTGAAATAAAAATGTTCCCCTGCTTATTTAAGTCTTACAACATACTCTGAAAATCTCATCATGGTCATTTCATAAGCCTCACAAACTGTAGATTTTATTCCTTACTTATTTGGAACAAGAGAGAGAATTTTTTTATTTTATATAACCCCACTTAAAACTCGAGATTTAATCTTTTTATGAATATTTGCAGCCATTTGTACTATAAATGTCAACAATACATTTTATGGCTATTAGAAAAAAAGCAAAAAGGAAACATAAAAACATAAAAATATGTTCCTACATGGTGATACTTTTCTCATTTAATGGCACTAACTGTTAAAGAACATAAGCATTCCTACAAGAACATAAAAATCCTGTAGCTATACCTAATAACAAACACATATATTTTGTTAGATATATGCTATTCCTATGGTATATATGCATCTAGGGGTATGCACATACTATTTACAAGTAATGTATAGTAGGCAGTTGTGTACACACAGAGGTAAGGACATAGAGCATACATGTACAGTAAACTTTTTCTTGTGTCTCTGGTAACTGCATCATGTTTGAAAGCATATTCTAAACACCTACTTTTAAAAAGAAAACTCTTAGTAGACTGTATAAATATTTAATTTCAGACAGTATCAATCTTCCTGCAAAATGAAACACAGGAATTAGTCAATGATTTTGATTTTCCATGCTTCCTTAGTACTAGATAAAATTCCTAACAGGTGGTGTTCCTGTTCACTGGAAATGATTCAAATCAAAGGTTCTTTTATTTTTAAAAGGAATGTCCCCTAACAAATGGACATAATCAAGGTAAAGAGCACAGCACAACAGTAAAGGTATTCTCAGAGGGATCATCCTAATTATTTGTAATTACTGGAACAGGCAGCTAGTCAGATGAAACACATAAAAAGTACAGGTACCCGAAGACATTTTTCTTATTTATATAAATGTTAAATTAAAGATATAATTTACAGATTGGAAAGTATAATTTTAATTTATATTTAGATAGGAATAATGTCATATATCATATATTACCTGAAAAAAGCCATTCAATGCAGCAAAATGAGTAGTAAGACTATGCTTCAATGATGCCAGAAATTATAGAGGAAACATCTGCCACTATAATTTTCGAAGTTGAAACTGGCTGGGATAACCTTCAAATCCTTGCATTCATTTTGCTGTTTTCTACTCTTTCTGTTAGATGCTCTGCATGAGGCATGTAGGCAACAGACCCTATCACCTTTTAAAAGAGGTGCTTGGGGAAATTAGAACAAATGCTTCTAATGGAAATTTAAATGTAGTATTTATCTTTTCTGTACTGTTATATGCATTTCTGAAAGAAGCAAAATTAATTTAATGCATGAATATCCTGAATTGTTAACAAGGAATTGATATTGATACTGTTGTGCTACAATAGGTAAACAGGTTAAGAACATATGTCTGCACTGGATATTTTGATTATTGCAGTGAAATTTATAACAGAACAAGGGATGATCTGTACTGCAGGATGCTTAAACTGTATCCACATAAACAAAAACTTCTTAGTTTTCTTCATATTCCTTAGCATCTTTCATTTTCTATTCCTCCTTTATTTTCTGAGAATTTGTGGGGCTTTTTTGTGACTTCTAATTTCCACCTATGCTTATGACTTACTCGCACAAACATCAAAGAAAGGAAGATTATTAATGTCATCATTGCAAAATGTTGCAAGTAGAATGAAGTTTTTATACCTGAACAGCATGTAGGGGGGAAAAAAACTGCCTACTATTATCGTAGTTGTGCCTTACATATATATATATAAATTCTATTCACCAAATTAAAAAAAAAATCAAAACANTAAATGATAATTAATGCTCAATTTATGTTCAATGAAACCATTCACTGTAGATTATTCATCTGATAACCTATTTTACTAACCTCCAGGACATACTAAAAAGTGTGTTTCTACAGGCAATTTTCAAGATGTTCCATAACTATTGAGTTTTGTATTGACATAATTTGTTGACAAACTTTTGTCCATAGTATATTACTTTTGGTTTTGAACTTGACCATTATAAAAATAAGTAGCTTGCACTGAAAAAAACCCCGACTTCCACATCTTTTAACCTACTGCAAAACACACTTTTGTTGTTTCATGCATTTAATTCATTATTTCAGTTGTTGACTGAAGGGTTACCTGTTCACCCAGAGGGTGGTTGGACACTGGAACAGGCTTCCCAGGGAATAAATCCCAGTACCCAGTTTGCCAGAGCTTAAGAAGAGTTTGGACAACATCCTCAGGCACATGGTGTAACTCTTTGGGACTTCCCTGGGAAGTGCCAGGAGTTGGACTGAGTGGTCCTTGTTGATTCCTTCCAACTCAGACTATCCTGTGATTCTATGATTTTGAGAGTGTTTCAACTAGTTCTAAATCCAAAATGAATCTGCTTTACGGTGCTCTAACTCTTATGCATCTTGTAAAGAAAACTCCCACATTTGATAAAAGTGCAAGGGTCTGTGCAAGGGACAGTCTTCTTATTCAGAAATATGCACATCGAGCTTGCTGAAAACTTTTAAAAGAGAAAAACACCAAATGTAATATTTTTAGAATACTATTTGCTAAATTGATAAATTAATAGAATAATTCATCATTTCTATTGCAGAGCAATGTGCAATAGAATAACATTTTTTAGGGGAAGATAAAACTCTTTTCTTCATAAAGAAAATAAAGTACTTTTTAAGAAAATATACTGCCTCCTACAAATGTATTCTTACATTTTATTAGATATGTATTATATGTTTGTGGATGACATTAATAACCATGCATTACTATTTATTACACCATTCAGAAGTCAGAGATTTTAAGTATTTGAATATTTCTCCTTTGATTTTTAATTTTGCTATTCATCCTTAGACTTCTACTAAAAGATTCTCAATATTATAACTAATATATCATTCTGTTGTATAACAAAACAGGTAAAAATGTAATTTAAAAAAAGAGACACAGTGACAAAATATGACAATATGAAAACTGAATCAATATTGATGTTCTTCATTTTACTTAGCTATGGATTTCACCTAGTGGGACCAGGATTCTAATATTCATAAGTTCTCAAAGTCTGACAGCAAGACATCAAAAATGAGATAAGGATGCTGGTTTTGTCAATATGAGCTTTCCACAGAAAAATTGGGGGTTTTGTTTGTCTGTTTCATATTTAGTATTTATTTATCTGGTTTCATAGTTTATGTGTTGATTTTATGGCATTTTTACATTTTTCCTGAAGGATGGGAAGTTTTTTAGTGTGTATATATTGTCAGTAGTGTTCATGTATAGAGTTTGCCTGCATCTTCAGCTATTCTGCAGAGAGATTGACTTGAATTTCAGCTTCTTGGCAGCTTTAACATTATGTACATACAATCAAGTCTTCAGTCCCTTTCACTTCTTATCAGGCAGGTCAGTGCAGTGAGATGACTACTAAGGGGTCAGCTGTACGGTGAAGCTTTCAGAAGGAAGCTCAGAAATTAACTGTGCTGTCTGGAAAAATGGAAACCATTCAAGAAAGTGATGGACTGAAACTGCTTTGAAAAAAATATTGCTAAACACCAAGTATTTGTATTTCAGGGCCTAAATGCCTACAGCAGTAAAACATCTTTACTGATACAGTTATTTTAAGCTCTCTATAAATATTCAATAAAGTATAAAACTTTAATGTACTAAGGCAGTTAAGGTACTACTAGGAGTATGTAATTTTAGATAGATTTTCCTGTTTATGTAGAGTCTCTAACAGTAAGGTGCATTTTTCAGTATGTTTTTTCTATTTCTGATTAAGGACCCACAAGGATGATCAAGGATGAACTCTTAAGTGAATGGCCCATATGGGGATTGAACCCTCAACTTTGGTGCTATTTGCAAAGTGCTCTGACCAACTGGGCTAATCTCAGGGTTATTATGCATAATTCATGAAAAATGTCTGACTAACTTTTGATACTTTACTGCATTTAAAAAAGCTTTTGAATGTAGAACAGGAGGATTCTGTAACTTTTTTTTCTCCTATATCTTATCTTGATTTTTTTTAACTCAACATTGCTCAAATTTTCTCATTTCTTCTAGGCTACTTTCTGTTTATAAATAAGCTCCTTTTTTTTTTTTTTTTTTTTAATATACAGATAACATTCTAAAGGAACTTAGAGTGATTAGAGAAATAATGAAATTAAAAATTACATAGTGTAATATTAATGTACTATATTAATTTTTAAAACTTAATTGCTCTCCCTACCTAGCAGAAGATGCATATCTAATGAATATTCTCAACCAGCTTTGTAATCCTCACATCTACAAAACTGCATCTGTGTAAAATATCTGAACACATTTTCACTTGAACTGAAAACACCTAGCCTCAAGCCAGTATCTTCTAACACTCCTTGAGTGTTTTCTAGGGCAAAACCTAATGAAGGTCCTCCCATATTAGATAGCACAGAATGTGGTTTAACACAGTTAGTGATTACTACACATTGCTAAGGACTGGTGACAGAATGGACCCTGAGTACATAATGCTATCAATCAGGAAATTTTAATCTTAAAATGGCCCCAATCATTGTATTCCCAAAATAGAACTTTCAAAATCCCCCTCGCTTTGCTAATCCAGTAGAGCTCCTGCTACCTTGTAATTAAATGGAAAATATTTTTCAATGTTTTCCTCTCTTATATGGTGAGTGTTCAACTAATGAAGACGCTGTAAAAAAAGCTATATTATTCATTTTTAACGTTTTTTTGAATAAGTAGCAAGCATATTAAAAAAAAACCCCAAAAAACAACCAAACAACCAAACAAAAAACATAACAAACCGTTAAAAACATGTCAGTACAGTAAAAACTTTTTAACTAGATGATCTATTTGATTTACTTACAGTTTTAAAAGGCTCTTCTATTTTCTGCTGAATTCTTTCCTGGATTCCATGTAGAAATAGAAAACAAACAATTTCACTGGTCTAGCAGAACACTGATCCTTCACACAGCATTTTCCATTTGATCATGGTATTGTGATTCTTGTATTTTATTAACATGTTGTATTTGTAAAACTCAGTTACTTTCAGTAAACACATTTACTATTACCTTGCAGCATAAAAAGAGATAATATAAATTAATAAAACATTAAAAATGCTAGGTTTTGAGAAAGTCTTCCAAGTTTGGAAGACCTGATATTTTAATGGCAGCAGAGTCACAGGCAGCAGGAAGAGTATTATGGAGCAAGATGTCCTAAATTTAAAAATCAGGATGTAATGTGAACCATCTATTTTCACCATCATAAAAATTAAAAGCAAGTATCATTTAGAATCAGTGTTAAGACTTTTCTTTTCCTAATATATTTTTTAAAGCCTGAAAGTTAGGAGACTATTCAGCAAGCTTTACAGAAGACAAGAAATTCAGTTACTTAGGACCATTTACAGCTGTGAAAACCTTGAAATATTGAAAGCAGCAGTTAAATGGGTAAAAGGATTACTAATGAATTTTAGTATTTATAAAAATGAAGAAAAGCACACAGGGTAAGAATTCAAATTATTCGTATAGCCTACAAGTATTTCAATTAACAGCACTAGCCAGGAAAATAACCTTGGAGTTACTGTTGACACCACAGAAGGAACCACTGCTTGTATAAATATCATGAAATACTCTTGGAAGAAACCGGAATATGTCAGGGATGAAGAAGTGAAACCTATAAAGAGTACTATGGTGACCTTATTGAAATGTGGCTACAGGTTTAAAATGTTTATGACCTATTGGACAATTGAGAATTAAAAGATATTCAAAAAAAGGATAATGACACTTCCAAAGAGTGGAGGAATCTTTCCAAACAAACACTGAAGGTTTATTTTTTAACCTTAGAACATGTCTTAGAAGAATAGAACAAATAATTATAAAAATAAATCAGAAATGAGTTGTATGAACAAGATATATGAGTGGAGTTTTTTCTACCTGCCTCAAAGCTCAACAAAAACTAAACAAGTTAAATTAAAATTGGAAGTGTTAAACAGATAAAAAATATATTATTGCATACGCTGTTTAATTAAGTATAAAATAATTTTCTGCAGGAAGGAAACAAATAAGTACACTCAAAATGGGACTGAATATTAGGAGTTCCATGAAAAGGGTCTGATCTTGAGTTTAAGTTTCAACAGGGTTTAACTTAACATTTTCCTTGGTGTAATTAAAGAACTCAATAATTTGGATATGTCTTACTCCACCAAAGATCAGGAAAGAAAGATAAGCATAGACAAGATTATTTGATAATGATTTTGAAGTCAAGAGTTCATAATTTTCTCCTGACAAACATCACTGAAAAAATTTACATACAGTAATATTCACTATTTTAATTAATAATTTAAAAGTGAAAATTACTATATTTCACATTTCAAAGATTAAAATACTATATTCAAATTGGTAATCAAATTGGCAATCATGATGAGGCTTACTATAGGATTTAGATTATCCCATATCTTTTCATTGTACTGTTCTTTCTTCTGAAACTTTTTCTTCTGGCTTCTGTGGTAGGCAGAGTTTTGACTGTGTGGTTTTCACATCCAGCCCAGTATTGCAACTAATATATATCCATAAATAACTCTGACACAGTGTAACTCTGAATGTAAATGACCAAATTATATTGTCTAAATCAGAGTATTCTGTCTATTTTTATGACTTCTGTTTCTTCACTTTATGCCAGAGTGCTGGAAGACATGCAAAAGCTGCAGACTGCTCTTCTGATACTACAGATTTTATGGATGAAATAAATTGCCAATAAAGCAGCTTTTTGCCCCTAACAGTGCAAGCCATTGTTCTTTCCCCTAGAAACCACCTAAGAAACTGTGTTTTCTTTTAATTACAGAGTTTCCAGTTTTTACTGGGTCCCAACCTTCAATATAACAGGTACAGAACTGTGGAGGAGATGTCAGTGACTCAGGAAAATTTTCCCACCTTTCCACTAGGAGTGACTTCACAGAGTGCTCTCTTGGCAAAAGCATCAGAAGTGTTAGGTCAGGCACTTCAAAGAGCAGTGTGTTGCCAACAATCTAGCTGGCTAAAGAAGCTGCCTCTAAAAGGTTTGACTCTTATCCTCTGAAGTGAAAATTATAAACAAATGATATCGAAGACTATAATTACAAATGCTTATCCTAAAATGTCTCATTAAAAAATATCCAGTGCATAGCTTTTGCTAGGTAGATTTGATAACTCGAAATTGTCTTTTATGCCTGTTTTCTACCTCCATCTCTGTTGTGTCTTGGTTTTTTGTTTTGTTTTCCCTTTTTGACTCTTGTTCCCGTTACTTCTCTCCTACTGTCTTACTTTTTATGTATATGTGCATATGAAAAATAAAATTTGTGTGTTCTCCTTCTTTTTCCAATCCACTTGATACATCTCCTCATCCTATTAAAGGAAGAGCATACGTGGTACCACCTGAGGTTTTCTTGATTGCTGTGGGAACTGACAATAGAATGCAGGCTGGTGGTCTGCTGTCTGCTTGTAATTCTTTTTAGGAAAGTTGACAATATCCATAGGAGATGAAACAGGTGTTGCATAGAACATGAATGGATAATAAAGAGCTACCTATGATTTAACCCACAAATACAATATCAGCTTGCAGTGCATCTATGGTTGAAGATGCTTTTTTATTAGATTTTGTCAATTTAGGACTACTCTTGCTACTGTGTTCCACTCTCTCGGTAGATATTCAGGATAATTTCGGGTTAGCAACTTAAACCATTCTATGGTATTCTAGAAAAAAGGCATGCAAATTAAAGTACCATAAGGAAATGAGGCATGAAAATTAAAGTACCATGTTGAAATGGCAACAATTTTGGCTCTTTGGCTCTCAGTTTTGTGTAAAACATTTTCTACTTTATCAGAGGTTGTGGTAATAGAAACACAAGGCTGGAAACAACTTATATCAGCAGTTTAAGGCAAAAATTAGCTATGAGTTAAATCTATGCCATACTATGAGCTACACAGTATAATTTGCCAGTAACTTTGTCAAATCCCACATGGAAAAAATAACTGTGTCATCTATTACATTACAGCACAAAAACTGGTTATGAAATTCAGTTATCCCTGAATAAAAATGCACCAGGTTTCCATACCTATACACAAGCCTATAACTAGTTATATAATGACAACAAAGACTGCAGAATGAACGCACAGGTTGCCCTTGTGAGATGCAGCAGAGATTCAGGGTTGAGATAAAATAAATCACTGACTTCTCTATAAGACTTTTCCCTATTCCACCCTGTGTGCTGTTCCTTCTGTCCATGGTGCATCAGAAAATAGAGGAATAGAGAAAGAAAAATATCTGTAAGCATCAGTGCTACTGTTCACTTCAGCACAATGATCTAAAGACATGAAGAGTTTGTATTTTTACATAAGAATGAAAACAAATGAACACCAGATAAGGTTAAAGTCCTTCAATTTAAAATATATTAAAAAAATTATTCTTTAGCACTGATGCAAATCTGACATTGTCAATATTTATGGTGTGGATATTACAGTGATACATACACATCTGTCACTATACCTCTGAAATGATATTTTGTTTGAAAACTGAGAAGGAATTTTTTTTGTCAAATTTCAAAAAGTTTAGCCCAAAGCAACTCTTTAAAATCCCTCCTTGAGACATACATGTAATTTATGAAACAACACTTTTGTACTTCACAGATACATCACTATTAGCAGAGAAGTTATTTTCAGAACTATTTGAGACTAAAAGTGTAATGGGATTATTTATTATTGATTCTAATCAATAGTAAATGATAAATCATCAATCTAGTAAATAAAGATGAAGCCATTGTTTATTTGGAACTCATGGTAGACATGTTTGGATAATTGAAAAGATAATCCAGTTCTTTGAATTAAAATGTACTGTCTAGTTGTGATATTTCCTTGCAGAACAGGGACAGACAAAAAACAGTAGATTAAGGATATGAGGCAAATTGCAGAAGATTATTTCCTATGCTGCTCATTTTAGATCAAAGCAATGAGGCAAGAATAGAAGTCACTGAAAAGGGTAAGACCCAGACAAGTGAGTGTCCCATCAGTAAATCCTTTCCTGCTTAACCAAACATTTGTTTTTCCACTAAAGGGTAATTTAATTTTCATTATAAATGTTCATGCCAGTAAACTGTCTCACCATGTTTAAAACTTTAGTCTTTGGTTTCACAGCTTATTTAGATGCTTCAAATTCATCTGGGATGGAGTACTGAATGTAGCTAAGACTGATAAATCTAATCTGTTATCTTCTCATTATTTTTGTGATATTAATTCATTCTTATATCACAGTATCTATCAGACACAGTTTTTAACATCTTCTTACCACGTCCTAGACAGTGAAGGCTTAATATCAACTAGAGGCATAACACAGCAGACATATTTTTTATTAAATTATTCTTGTTTTATATATAAGAATCTTGTTATATTTAGATCATTGAGCCAACTATTTCAGTGATATGATAAGGGCTGCCTTTTGTAAATGCCTCTCTATCCCCAGAGGAAGAGTATTTTATTTTTTTTTTATTTTATTTTTTTTTTTTTTGATTTTGGCAAGATGGTAATGCTTAGAAATTCTGAAGTTTTACATTGGAAATCTGTGTTTTCTACCATCTATAGCATGAAGTTTCTTATCTTGATCATTATCAAATAAATAATATTTCCACACAGACAACATTACTAAATTACATACCAGTTCTCAGTTAAAATTCTTAATATCTTTGGATATTGGCTTAATTTCTGGAGAACAAAAGGGAAGGATGCTTAAATGGTTCAGGTACAAAACTGAAGCTTACCTATGCAAAAATTTTAAATGTTAAAATCAATTGTTACTCAACACATTGAATATATTTTAAAGTGTATTTTGAAAGTAAGCAATAGAAACGTTAACATGTTTTTAAAATGGCTTTGCCCTAAAGTTTCAGTTTGGGAAATGAGAAAAAAGTAATAAACTACAGGATGCATAAGCAAAAAAATTTCATAAGGTCAGAGATGCCGAAGTCTTGAGTTTTTTGAGGTATTTTTAATTGGTAACATCAACAGTATTTCCATGGGTAATCAAAGGGAACTTACGATAGAATTATAGAATATGTAAAGCTGGAAAGGACCCATCGGGAACATCGAGTCCAACTGCTGATCCTGCTCAGGACACCCCAAGAGTCACACCATGTACATGAGAGCACTGTGCAAATGCTTCTTGAACTCTGTCAGGTTTGGTGCTGAGATCACTGGCCCTGGGCAGTCTGTTCCAGTGCCCAAACACCTCTGGGTGAAAATTTTTTCCTTACATCCAACCTAAATCTCCCCTCAGCTTCAGGCCATTTCCTCGAGTCCTGTTACTGATCAGGAGACTGAAGAGATCGGTACCTGCTCCTCCTCTTCGCCTTGTGAGGATGTTGAAGACCACGATGAGATGTTTCCTCAGTCTCCTCCACGCTCCAACCAAGTGACCAAGTGACCTCCACCACTCCTCATGAGGCTTCCCTTCCAGATCCTGCACCTTCTTCATGGCCCTCCTCTGCACACTTTCTAATAGTTTAATGTCTTAATGATTACAAACAAAACAAAGCAAAATAAAATAAAATAATAAATAAAATATTGTGGTCTACTGATAATATAGATGTGCTTATACATTTTTGTTATATTAATTTCCAGATTGTCACTCAAGAATTCTATTGTAGATGTTTGATATCAGGTCTTCTAGAGACAATTATTAAAATTTTTAAGTGGAAATTTTTTCAATTTTGTTGAGCTTGCAGTACTGCAAACTAGTGTGTTGTAAAGATTAACTTTAGTTAGGGAGTTTGCTACTTATTTTCCATGGCAACAGTATGTATCAGAGTTGATCACTTGGAACTTTTTAGTAGAAGGATAAAATAAATGTTAAATTAAATTTACATTAATGACATACTTACATTACTCTGACTTTCTCAAAGTCTTTATTTCATTAAACTTTTTTGACTATGAGTTTATTTAGAAAATATTCATGGTAAAAACATACAAATAAATATCCCATTCAGATTTCTGAAAAGTCTTGGGAGCTAGCAGTTTTTATTGAAGTTTTATCATGGTTTTAATGATTGTTTCAATCTGATTTGTCAGTAAAACTGTTGGATAATTGTTCATCTGAATTATTATTTTCTTAAAAATACACACTAAAGTAACATATGAGCATTAGCTGAGATAGCCATAACAACTCAAATAAAATTCAGTATACATAACATTTAAAATATTGTAAGTTGTAAAATTCAACATAATCAAGTAATTCCCCAATTTAGGGTTCCTGGTACCTCTGTCAGTGATTTCCTAATTAGAAACACTGAATATGGGCAGACAAGAATCATTCTTGTTAAAGAAATATCACACTACTCTGCTTGAAATAATTCGAGAGTGACTTGCAACTCTTATTCTGGGTATAGTTGGGTCAATTTTGTGTCAGTAATTTAGTACTGTACTACCATTGCTACTTTGGTATTTGCAAGTCCTAAAATTATCCTTATTCACTCAAAATCTGTTGGCAGGTATGGCCATGTCTGTGGCTGAGCTGGAGACTGACACTCCTCCAGCACAGCTTAGGAAGGGGCTCATGGCCCCAGGCAGAACTGAAATGGCCTTTTGCCCTGTAGGTGAGGTTGGAAGCTTCAGGAGAGATGGTTCAGGATTTATAAAGTCTCTCAGAGCCCTGAGAGTGGTACTTATTTGCAAAGTCATTTAAAACTTTGAAGCTTTGTGATTATCTGTGAAAGCTACTATATAAAATATCATCAATTTTTAATCAGAATTCTCAATAGGGAGCTTTACTCAAAAGCTGATGGGATGACACAACCCAGGGTTTTGAGATACTTCTTGAATGATTTGTTTCTAGTTTGAGGGAAATTTTGTGTTTGTGAAAATGTTTGTGTGTGTGCACGCATGTTTATGTGTCTAGATCAATCTGTCGTTTTAATGCTCTTGCAAGCCTCCTATGTGACTTTAAAATGCGACATAGTCTCCTGTATTGATCTTAATTACGTATAAAAGCCACACAGCCTATTCAAGTGCACCAGATGCATACAAACAGAATTAAATCTTGTGCTGTGCCACCTAGATGGAAGCATTAGTGCAATTAAATCTACAGGATTAAATAATGAGCCGTGAAGGATGCTAGTTCCTTGAAAAAATTGTAAACATTAATGGCTGCTGTTAGGTAGGAACTGCAAATACATATTGGATGGTCTCCCCAATAAAGTTATAATTCTCTTAAAGAATTAGAGACTGAATGCTTACAGAGATAATATCCATGAGACATATCAAAATTTGATTGACTGTTAATGGATACATGGTTCAAAAGGAAAAATTGCACTTTTGAAATCTTAAATATTGGTCTCCACACTATGCCAATCCTTAGTTGTATTGTGTATGATAGTTGTACACTGATTCACTTAAATTGAGAGCGTTTACAAATGCACTAGAGATGCATCTTCAGGCTGACAATCTGCAACATTGCATGAGATTAATAATTTTAGTCTTCTGTTCTCTTCTGTTTTTCCAATAGATAATTTAAATAATAAATAAATTAACACTGTAATCTGTTACCCACAACCTTCTTGAAGCAGGAATATATAATTTTTGTTATTATGCAAAACAAAGAAGCAAGTGTTTTTGTATTTTCTTGGCACATCTTAATATATTTGCATGTGTAGTTTTCTGGTTTTAGTAAAATAAGATTCTAATACCAAAATTCACAAATCAGACTGTTATCTACTGAACTTTCCTAAAGACTATAGTCTATTTAATAAAACTAAATAAAAATATTGACCATTAACTTACAATTATGACTTGCAACCTGGTCAAGAAATACAAATGCCCTGACCTAACAGAATTAGTTATTGCTGAGAAGTGTATAGTAGTGATAAAATCAAACCCAAACCTTTCCTGATCAGAGACTACCAACGTGTTGAGTAGAGCAGGAGCATGTTTTTTTCACTGCAGCAGATTTTCATCACAAACTGAATTTTACAAAAGAAAATAAATCTTTAGGGAATATAGTAGTGGTGATAGATTTCTTTAAAGACAAATTCTAAAAAACATCAGAGAAAATTTATTTTATTTTTCTTTTCTTCTGAATATTATGTTTATAGTCGATTGTATGGTACTTTATGGCACCCAAATCAAACTAAAATGCACTTTTTTCAAAGCTTAAATATTTTCAAGCAGAGTATAGTTGCTTCACTGGGTCAAATATTCTTGTTTCTGAAAGCAGCTCCTCCCTTTGCGTGATAAAGTGTGTTTCTGTGCTTCTGTGTAAGGTGCTCAATTCTCTGCATGTGTTGTATTCAGATTTGATACATTTTAGCCAATGTCACTTTTAGTATTTGAGTTTTTAAGTGACAGGCACTGCAATGCTGTGACACTGAAGTACTTTGCAGATGAAGATATTAGATACTTAGGAGTAAGTCAATAAAACTGTGAGTGAAGCAGTCAGACAGAAATACAAATAAATTATGCCTAGAGTTAGCTAGTCTAAATCAGGAATTACTATTAATATATGTTCAAACTGCTCCCCCAGTATCTAAGAATGGTACTTTAAGGAGATAATTTGGTGAGCATAAGGATTTACTAAAATCTTGCCAAAAAATGTAGCTTGCATCTCAGTTATTCTAATTAAATGATTTATCACTGGAAATATTATAGCAATATATATTCACAAGTTTTATTCATGGCATTCATACATAAAATAAAATTTATATAATTCCCTGTGATGCAAATGAGTTTTACTAGTAACAGTGTTGCAGGCAATTTTAGTTAAATTCATAATACAGCTGAATACTATGAAAAAGTAATAATTATTTTAAAATATTATTTAACTGAATCTTCAAGCTTTTCCTTCAACTAACATGTAACATGTTAATACATATTTTAAAGGAAAATATTCTAAGAAATGGAAGAGTTCTACTGTCCTCTGTTTCACTATATAGAAAAAATTTACTGGTGAAATCTACTTTTTCATAGAGTAGAAGAGTGGTTTTCTCCTTCCTTTCCTCATAAAGGCATGAATTATCTTTCATTCAAAATTCATAATCTTCTCAAAAGCAATATATTTTCTTAACTATTACACAGAAATGAGACAGTTAGCCAATTAGTCACTAGGTCGATTGGCAAAATTGCTGTTTTGCTCCTAGCAGATGCCTCTCTATCTGTACTCATCTAAATTGCCAGAGATATGGAAGTATAAGTGGATCTCTAACTCACAGACATGAGTGAAAAATGCTTGTTTTGCTATGCTAGAAAACTATATATCACGGACATCATTTTTATATGCTGATAATGTCAAAGCAGAATCCCTGGTGTGACAGAAACTGTGCTCTAGTGACAGCTGTGCAACAAGCAGTAATTGAACATATTTAAAAATCCATCCCATGTACTGAACAGATTTCAATGTCTGCTTTGTTTAAGGTCCACTGAGTTGTGAAATGGTTGCTTCATTCACACAGATGTTAATATCTCCAGGCTCTTCTTTGTTGTTCTTCATTTGCATATTTGCAGTAAGTTTGCTGCTCATGGAGTCAGACACAGCTACTTGTCACTACTCTCTGTTAGAACAATGGGTCCTGAAGACAAAATAGAAGAAACTGTAATTACACCTCATTAAGATTTAAGGAGAAAAATAATAAGAAACATGCCAATAGGTTCAGTCACCAGTGCTTCATTACTTTCTTTACTGTTTAAATACCTGTCTCTGATGAATATTAATTACTTAGGGAAAACAATATACTTTTGAATCTGTTTAAGAGCCTCTCTCTCTCTGTTCATCTATGAACACATTCTGAAGTAATGATCCAACAAGATATTGGAGTTTTATACGATTATTAAATGTTATACTTGATCGTTCCATAGAAAAAATTGAAGTTTCATTTAGTTTTATCCATTCATTGTGAATCACAACCTGATTCTGAATACTCAAAAAAAAAAAAAAAATCAGTGCACAAAAGGCACAGATAAATTAATTAGCAAATAATAAAAATACCAAAAATGTGTTTGTTGACTGGCCAAATATTGCAGGCAGTAAATTCTAATATCAATGACCATTCATCTCTGAAGTACATTATGTATTAATTAATTCTTTATCATTGCCAGCAGGTCAAGGGAGGTGATCTATTCAGCCCTTATGAGACCTCACCTGAAGTGCTGCATTGAGTCCTCAGCACTTTAGTACCTGAGAGACAATGGAGATCCTGGAGCAAGTCCAGTTTAGTGCTACAAAGATGATTAAGGGACAGAAACATCTCTCTAATGAGGAAAGGCTGAAGGAGTTGCACCTGTTTAGCCTCAAGGAGGCTTATATACATTGATTAGGAGGAGACCTTATCAATATATATAAGTATCTGAAGGGAGGGTGCCAAGAGGATGGATCCAGTCTCATCTTGGTGGTGATGAGCAATAGAACAAGAGACAACAGGCAGAAGTTGAAACACAGGAAATTCCACCTGAACCTGGGGAAGAACTTGAATTTCTTTACTGTGAGAGTGACCGAGCACTGGAACAGTTACCCAAAGAGATTGTGGAGTCACCCTTCCCAGAGACAGTCAAAACCATGTGGACACAATCCTGAGCAATGCGCTCTTGGGAAACCTGCCTGAGAACAGAGGCTGCACTAAGTAACTTCCAGTAGCCCCTTCCAACCTCACCTACTCTGAGACTCTGTGATTCTGTAATCAAGATGTGAAAATGCCTCATGTTTAGAGGGAAAAAGATTAATTTTCATTTACAGAGCATAACAGAAAAACACAATCAGATCATGTTGACCTTGTCACATTTATTGTCATTTGGAAAAAAACACAATGCATATTACAGTTGTAACAATGATATAACAGCTAAAACTGAGATTTGAGATTCAGGACATTGTTATTCTTGTTTATATTCTGGTTTATAAACCACTGTTATTGTAACAGTTTCTCTTCAATTTTTGAAAATTCTTCATGTTATAAAAAACTTTAATCTAAAATTATTGTACTTATATCTTACAGGTTCTCAGCAAATTTATATTTATTTTGGCAGGTTACCAATAGACTCAAAATGCTATATTGTAGTGTGATGAATTGGCCCTGTCTGTCTTGCAGCCACTCACCCAGCTGCTCTCTCACTCTTTCACTTCAAAGGAACAGGAGAGAAAGTAAGATGAAAAAGTCTATGTGTTAAGATAAAGACAGGGAGATCAGTTATCAGTTAGCATCAAAGAAAAAATAAATTCAATTTAATTTAATTAATTGCCAAGTTGATTTGAAGAGTGAACAACAAAGACAAAAACAAAAACATCTCATTCCCTTCTTTCTCCTTCCATTCCCTTTCTCTGCAGTCTCAATATCACTTCTTTATTCCAGACCTCTCTACCCGCTTCTTATCTCAAAGAGGTGCAGGTAATGGGAGCAGTGATCAATCCATAAGAAATTGTCTCTGCCATGCTTTCCTCCTCACATTTTTCCTTTCATCCACTGTGAGCCCTTCCCACAGGGTACAGTTCTTCAGGAAATGTTCATATCTTCTGATGTGGATGGTTCATCGTCCTCCTCTGAGAGGCCACCCCTGCAGCATCCCTCTGCCAACACTTTGTCACTTGCATCCAATGAATACAATCTGCAAATTAATTTTACCTATACTGCATATTCCAAAATTACTTTTTCATGGGCATTTACCTTAAAAATTATTGCACCTACAATTGGAAATATATGAAGTACTAGGAACCTAGTATTCTGCTACTTACAGCTGAAGACTGAGATAATATCCTACTAGGTTAAAAGTATTTTTGCCTTCAGTGAAAAGTTGGGGCACTGACTATAATGAAATGGATAAGGTTAATTGCCAATTACATGGTAATAGCTTAGAGGGTTTTTCTGTTAAAAACTTTTTTTTATTAACCTAACAAAATGATGTTTGTTGAAGTTATTTTGCTCACAGCATGGATGACAGCTGTGCCCAGCTTTCTAAGAGTAAGAAAATTTCAACAATTTGCACCACTGAAGATTCTGAATTTATTTGCTTTCTAGGAGGCTTTGGATATTTGTGGAGTTTTTCGAGGTTTTGGTGGGTTTTTTTTTGGTTTTTTTTTTGGTTT
>VXAC01004946.1:121135-142216 GCA_013399225.1 Rhipidura dahli
TTTTTTTTTTTTTTTTTTTAGAACATTGGGTTGAGTTTTGGATTTCTTGTTTTGTCTTTTAGCAAGAGAGGCTTGGGAGATCTGACTATTATAAAACAGAATCTGGATTACATGTATTTTCACTCTATTCAAAAATCCCATGATGTATATTTTTACTCTGGTATACTTTTACTAGAGATTTTACAAATTAGAGCAAATAACAGTTAACGACACATATACATGGGGTTATGTAAACTACTGTGGTGACAGCCAGCACTAAACAGGTTAGTGGGAGTTGTTAAATGAGAATACAACTAGTAAAAGCACCTAATGACACACCAACTAATAGGAATTAATCAGTGGGACCATAGTTAGCATGATCAACAAGATGTCCATTAAGCAGGGGTGTCTACAGGCAAAAAAAACCTACATATCATCAATTCATGTGAAACATCACAATCCAAAATACCTTAAACAGAGAGGGGCTGGAGAAACCTGAAATTTCAGTACTATTTTAAGAAACAAAAACCTGTTTTCAGATGAAGAGGCAGAGTGAGTAATTTTATCAGTCACTTAACTAGAGGTTAAGGATGCAGATGTTATCACTGCTATGAGATGAATGTCTATTTTGGGATTTTTTTGAGAACTATTAATATTGCTGAATTACTGATGTTACTGACAATACTGAATAAAGCTCAGATGCAGTTTAAGACACCAGAATTAAAGGATCTACACCCTCTATGTGTAAGCAGAAGCTAAGAACTCCTTAATGGTTTAAAATCTCTAAAGACATAGGCTTTGATCTATTTAAACAGGCACCTATTGTATCACTCAAACAGCATTTAGTTCTTTTTGAGATGTTTTGCAACCAATTTATTGCTACTTGGGTCATGAGTCTCATTTGTTCTATTTACCTTCTTTGTGTGGCTGTTGCCAGTAGGCCAGAACATTTCAGGCAGTTTTAGATACCCGTGTTTATTTTCTAGGTGATATATTCAATGAAGCCAGGAGGATGAATTTGACCCCTCCTGAAGCAGATCTTTAGTGCCTCAGATCTGAGACTTCTGAATGGAGCTGACGGCTGTGACACAGGATCCGCACCCTTTCATGTACTTTTGTGTAGGAGATAGGTAGCTGGATGCCAACTGGGCTAACCTGTGGTGTCCCAAATGACACAAAATGTCTGTTTTAGTCTAAAACCGAATGTAGTCTCATGTCCATTCTCTATAATAGGAATTAAGACATCTAGCTGATAGACAGAACCTTCATATAGGTATCTAGATTCAAGTGACATATTATCAAACACTTATTATCCTATTCAACGGGCTAGATTTCTTTGCTTTGCCACAGTTGCCTAATGCCTTTTCAAACATCAAAGGTTATGTAGCCTAGCAACCAACTGACACTCCAGGTAGGGCATGGGTCCTTTGCAAACCTCCTACACTATAGCAATTTCCCCATACAGACCTCTTAAATACCTGTGAGATGTAAACAGCACTAAATTCTTGTCTTCTCAGGTTTAAGTAATTAAATCAAACCTGTAATTTTTTCCTTCCCCGGAATTTTTTTCACCTTATATTAATTCTGTCTTCAAATAGCTCAGTTTACTTAATTTCAGTTTTCTGGGGAGAAATCCAGAATAATATTTTGTTGTACACTTTTATAGTAGAGCTCTTGAATTTTATCCAAGCCCCATTGTTGTTAAAAACTTCAACAGTCACAATGGACAGTGTAGAGAAAAAAACTCCTAACATCTTACAATTATTAGTTACTATCAATTATTCTATAACTATAATAACATTTCTCATTAAAAAAAAGAAAAGGCAGAAAAAATAATGGATAATTATTCTTCATTTAACTTCCTTCGCAAGAAAATATAGACAAGGAAGACTGAAGAGAAGGGAGTTTGTCAGAAGATTGCACAGCCAATCCAGAAAAGTACAGAAAACAGGATAAATTTAGATTAGCTTCTTTAAACCAGGAAACATTAACTTAACTCTGTAAAGTTTCAAGTCTTTTTTCTCTGATTAATAGAAGTGTGCTTTTATATCTTGTACTCAGGTTCACTGAACAACATTCCATTTTCCAGCTAGTCAGCAAAATTTACTTGGCTATAATGTTCTAGCTCCCTCATGTTTTGTACTCTTGTTACCAATGTGATTCAAAAGGCCTAAACATAGGCTGATTTTCCAAGCCATCTTCAATTAGCTTTGCATTTTACTGGCCTGATTAATAACTTCATTATACATGAAACACTTACAGGTGAAAGATGTGTGCTTAGTGGATAGCTTTTCTCCATCATCACCACTGCATTATTTTTAGAGCTGTAGGGGTTTTTTGTTCTTTGGGTTTCAGTTTTTTTATTGGTGTTTTTTTTGGTCTGTTGGTTGCTTGGTTTGATTTGTTCAGGGTTGAGGGAGGGTTGGTTTTCTTTGTTTTTTTTTTTTTTTTCCAAGGGATTCATTTTTATCTATGGTTGTAATTATGCGTTTCCTGATGATGCTCGGTCTGAAAGACCAGGATCAGCTTTATGGAATGATTTACAGAGGCAGCCTCAGTGTAGTATTATTTGGTATTATGAACATTCCCTAACCAATTTGGATTTACTTGTCTTTTTAACGGCCAATCACAATTTATCAGATTGATTCATTGCCCTCATCCTTCACTGACTCTCCATAACGACATCCACATCATCCAATATATTCTTCTGATTGCTTAAGTTCACATCGCTTTTAACTGCCAACACTTTTTTTTCTTTCCTGCTGGAATGCATGTGAAACCACTGGAGACAACATGCTTCTTAAAGAACTGCAAGAAATAAAGTTGCAACAAAGTTGTTTGCTTCAGTTAAACTATTGACAGAGTTTAAAATAAAATCAATTGAGCAAATCAGAAAATGATATTAACCACACCAAGCCCAAATCTGGGTAACTCCCTCTCTTTGCAAAAAGCTAATATGAATTAAAAAGATGAAAGGTCCAATTCTTCTTCTAATTAAATCACAGTATTGGAAATAATCCCACTTTTGGTTTTTTGAGACTTATGTAAGTAAGTTGAATCACAAGTTGTTGTATAGTATTAAAAACAAAGGATACCTCTTTAGTATGTACAAAATATAAATATAAAATTGGAAAACTAAAGGTTTGATAAAGTACATAAATATATTACAAAAGAGAGCATTTAAATTTTAAACTACAATAGAATTTTAAAATAGGGAAGAATGTTTTCTTGAAGTAGCTGCCAGTCTGTTAAAGTTGGAAAATTTTATGCAAATAATTGGCTGTAAAATTATTACTTTTTTTTTAGATTTTCATGTCGGCATAACAGTTAGACCAAGTCATTGCAATGTCACCTACAATAAGACTCCCCAGCGAAAATAACAGACATGCTCAGGAGGCTATTTCCATTACTGCTGCTTCCACAAGGCTTCACTGAGACCAACAAAAACATGGATAATAATTGGCTAGTACATCTCTGAATTACATCTTATTAGTATTTACGTCACTCATTTCAAGACATAAATGGATAAGTCACCACCTCTTGCTTTTTCCACCATTGGTTATCACTGTAAACTACAACATCAAAATGTAATATTGTTATAGGTAGTAGAAAATTGTATACATGTTACAAAACCAGCTCCATCTCAATTTTCTGCCTTTTTTTTTTTTTGTGAATTTGCCTTTATTTTGTTTTGTCGTGTGTTTGTTATAAGTGCTTCAGGTGGAATCTATTTAATTAAGTTTTCTGTAAATTACTCAGTCCTCTTTGAACACTGCAAAGATATAGATATATCTCAAGTGATATTTATCCCATCTTGAAAAAAAATCTTAGAAAGTTTTGTGAAAGGTAGGTCTTTTGGTAGGAATTCTTAACTTAGATGAAGTTAAGAAAAGTAGCTTATTTTCAGGTAGCTAAAAACCTAGTCTACCCTCTTTATTTCTAAATCTTTGGAAATCAAGGGCAAATGTCTCTCAAGAGGAAACCAGCTAGCACATACAGCCCACTCTTCAGTCTTTAAAAAATTAAGGAAATGTATCAAGTAGAAATCACCCGGCTAATTTAATTTACTATTTTCACTTTTTTGTTTTCTTTAATTCTTCTGAAGCAAATATATGAGCAATGACTTGTCTCTACTGTTCCTCAGTTATAACCAAACTCAATTAGCAAACCTTTTTATTATAATTTGCTGTACTGAAGCATTCACTTTCTTTTTCTTCTTTTTAGTGTTTGAAAGTAATTTTGAGTCATTTCAGTCATACTTCTACCATGTACTTTATCTACAAGCTAGATACTAGAGATTCTAATGGCTGTACATGATTAAGAACCATAAGCAGTGGATGAAGTAATTGCTCCACTTTTCCCCTGCACAATATTATTGCTGAGAGCTGTCTATTCTTTCTGAGGTCCACTGGTAACTGTTAAAATTTATGATGCAAAATAAATTGTGCCCTCTAGAAAACACCAGTGGTAGAGGTAGTGGTAGTGGTGGTGGTGGTTTTGTTTGTTTTTTTCCTGCTTTTGCTTTTGTTATTGTTTTTGCTCTTGTTGTTCAGTTGCTTTTATTACTTGAAATTACTATTCATATATTTTAAACAAAATTTTCCCAAATTTAAACAAATTAATAATTTTCCTTTATACAAGTTTCAAATCACCTCAAGGTTTGTAATAGGCAGGTGAATCAAAGTATGCTTAAATTACCAATGGCATATTGAAGGCAAGAAATGTTAAGTGGGTTGGTGCAAGATGTGTGATGATTTATCTTGCCTGTCTTCCAGCATGTACAAACAAGATCTTCAATGCACGTAGTCTGCTAAATTTTTTTTATCATTTGTGGACAGAAATAGTCTCCTCCGCAGGGCAACTTACTTATGTGTATGATATCAATCTTAAAAGGAGATTAACTGCCTCTGGAAATGCCTATTTTCTTTCAGGATTCATAAAGAGAGCTTAGATGACTAGTTTATCCTGAACACTTGACTTTTAGCTAGAAGAAATTAGATTAAGTGAATATAGGACATAACATTTGACTGTAGTACAAAACCACGGCTGGTGATATTTTAATACTATTTTCATAGTATTAAAATATAATAATACTTTTCCAATTGAAGTAGTACTACTGCTGTTTGTACAACTGAAAACAGATGCTAACAATCCCTAGATTCTAATCCACAGTAAAACAAGCAAGCACTGTGACTAATCTAAGGACCCTACCAATAAAAAAACTGAAGAACTGCAGTTATAAATGTAGTCTAGCACAATCCAATCAAGGCTATCATTATCTGGAGCCCCTCAAGACCCCCACTAGGTACCAAGAAGTTGGCATTGGGTGGACCTTGTGGACACACACAGCTGCTCATTCAGTCCTCTCCCCCTTAGGACAGGTAGATAACTGAAGGAAGATTAAAAGACATAGATTATGTTAACAGTAGTTTCAAAGGAGAAGTTAAAGGTGCACACACACAAAAATAATAGACAAAGAAAAGTAAATAATTTATTTAGTTCTTCCCATTGACAGGCAGGTGTTTAATGATTCCTTAGAAGGCCTGGTATGAGCATGTGTAATAGTTTCTTAGGCAGACAACAAGGCCGTAACCACTAATGTCCCTCTCTCCTCCTCCTTTCCTTGAACTTTTATTGCCAAGCATAACACCATAAGATATGCAATGTTTCTGTGATAAAACTAGGTCAGGTCACCCAGCAATGCCCGTCCCACCTTCTT
This sequence comes from Rhipidura dahli, assembly GCA_013399225.1. Taxonomy (NCBI): domain Eukaryota; kingdom Metazoa; phylum Chordata; class Aves; order Passeriformes; family Rhipiduridae; genus Rhipidura; species Rhipidura dahli. The sequence continues at coordinate 126,834 of VXAC01004946.1, forward strand.
GCCCATCCCCAGACTACTCACTGTGTGGGAAAAAAGAAAACAGCTTGACACTGTGCAAGCATTTTTCAGTAACAGGAAACATTGGCAAGAAGATCATCCAATCCAACTCCACTTCTAAAGCAGAGTCAGCTGAAGCATGTTGCCCAGGACTCTGCCCTGTTGGGCATGGATGGACATTCTACAGCCTATTTGCACAACCTATGCAGTTTGACTACATCCACAGTAAAAAAAAACCAAACTATTCTCTCCCGTTCAGATGGAATTATTTCTTGTGTTTTCTGACTGCCAGCTCTTCCCCTAGTAGTGATCACTACTAAGAAGAGCTTGTCTCCTTCTTTTTCATTCTTTCTCATCCAGTTTTTAAACACACTGATAAAATCCCTCCTGAACCTTCTCTTTTCCGGAGCAGAGTTGAAGTTCTCTCAGCCTCTGTTTGTCCTAACCCATCATCTAGGTGGTGATGTCAATGAAGACATAAAATAATATCCAGTAACAATCCTTTATAATCAGCTGCCAAAAAAACACTTGGAATCAGTAACAAAAGCTCTTTCAGGTCAAAAGGTTTATACTCCAATTTTCAGCTTTCAGGTCTGTACTCCACCACTTTGGCTATGTATATTCAATTTTTATCTTGCTAGTGTGTCTAGGAAGAAGGAAGCTGAGGAAAATGGTGTGGAATGATTTGCTGGAAGTCTAGTTAAACAAAATCTACCATTCTTCTGATGTGGATAGAAAAATGTTACTTTGTTGTAGAAGGTGATTGAGTTGGTCAGGCATGATTTGCGTTTGGCAAATCTGTGCTGCCTTTTCCCAAATACTTCCTTCATTTGGCTTGTAATAGTTTCTAAGAAGAGTTATTCCAGTTCTTTGCTAGGGACTGAAGCAAGAACAATAAACCTGAACAAAAACCCCAATTACTTCAAAACCACAAATGTAAATTGAATGGGGTAAGAATATGATTAAATTGAAGTTATTTTAACTTAATAAATTCCACAACAATAATTCTCATTATTTTTTCATATGTTTTATTGTATTCTTTCATCAGCCAATCCATTTACATAAGTATATGATTATTAACTTCAAAATCATCCAGTGAGTCATGTAGACTGACCTTTTAATTGTTACTGTTCATCTCAGAATAGGTTTTATTAAGACCAAAGGGTAAGTTTAAAATCCTCCAATGTGGAGTACTAAAGAATTCACACTGGCTCAATTTCAGCAATTAAATGGATTTTATTTTATTCTGTGAATTCAAAAATATAATACATATGATTAATTTGCTTTTTCTACAATTCTAAATCATTCAATTAGCTCCTGTATAATTGCTATACCCAAGGAATCTCAAGGAAAAAAAAAAAAGATTAATCTTTAGAGAATCAATTTCTGATAAGAAAGAAGTCTGCTTCAGGATTGCTTCACTGTCCCTAAAGTAAAACTGTTCATCTAAGCAGAGGCAGCACTCAGAATCTTACTTGTCCCTTAGAAAACTAAGGCTATTAATTTCTGAATACTGCAAGCCATATAATCAATGAAAGATAAAATATTTCAGTCCAGTCATAGAAAGAATGCAATGCATGATTACAGAAGTTGCACAGGGTGGAAATGAGGAACTATATAAATATCATATATCTTAATTATTGGCTTTTACCCATAAGCAGGTGAAAAAAAAAGAGATATTCTAAGTTTCTCAGCTCTCCATAGTTTTGCAAACAATAGGAACAAAAAAGTAATATTTACTTTAATATTAGTACAAATTTGTGTAATTTAACATTCAGACAAGTGCGTTTTACATCTTTCAGGATGTTAATTTGCTGTCATATCAAATTCTTTAATGTGTTAAAATTTAGAAAATTTACTGTTATGCTATTAACATTTATTTGGTGGGAGCTAGAGAGTGACCCATGAGAAAATTTTGTCAAGTTTTAGACACACAGTCTTTATCTTCTTGCTGAACTCTTGCTCAGTTTTCCCAAATCAGAAATTACTCTCCCTGTACACTGTTTAGGCAAAGATGAGTATTGAAAAAAAAAAAAATTATTGAACACTACCCTCAAAAAAGTTAACATAACCTCCTTCAAGATCTACCTGTATTTATCTATCAGGAAACACTGAGAGCAGAGATGTGTTGTAAGTCCTATACTTCTATGGTCCTTAGTCCTCAATGTTACAACCAGAACCAAGTGCTGTCTGAGAGCTCAGGATCAGAAATAGAAAATCTTCTGGGTCGCTATTTACACTTGTTTTTCTAACAAAAAAAAAAGGGCTTACAATTTCTTATTATTTTGTTTCTTATAAAACATATTGGATGAACAATAAATGTGGGAATGAGAAGTTTCTATGTATTATGAGCTTTGAAATGAGCCTGGTGAGCCTGGAGAGAAGCAAAGTCAAGACCCTGAATTTTTTGAGAATGAACTTCCATCTGTTTAAGAGCTGGTGAATGAGAGCCCCTGGGTAACTGTCTTTAAGGACAGAGGGGCTGGCCAAGGCTGGCAACTAATTAAGGTCACTTTCCTTGGAGTATAAAAGCTCTCTATCCTGCTGTGTAGGAAATCAAGTAAGGCAGGCTGGAAACTGGCATGACTGAGCAAGAGTCTCCTCCTCAGTCTGAGGAGTGAGAAAGAAATGCTTGGTCAGGGGAGGCAGGGGTAGGTGATCTGGGGACATCATCAGCAGGTGTGCAGGTGGCATGAAGTTGAGCAGTGAAGTTGAAAAGCAGAAGCTTGAGAACTGGGCCCGTGAGAACCTCACAAGGTTCAACAAGACCCAGTGCAGTGCAAGGTGCTTTCCTTTTTTGTCCCTCTGTTACTCAGAGTGGAGCAGATATCCCTGCTGCAGCACATGGGGAACTCTATCCGGACCAGGTAGGCACACCCTGAAGGAAGATGCTGCCTGATGAGAGGAGTCCATGCAGGACCTGGTTTACTATGTGGCCCATGGGGGACCCACACTGGAAAAGCCTATTCCCAAGGGTTTGTACCCTGCTGAAAGGACACTGCTGATGCAGTTCATGAAGAGCTGCAATCCTTGGGAACGACCTAAGCTGGAGAAGTCCAGGAAGCACTTACTGAAAAGACTTAATCTTTTTCTGTCGGACACTTTAATCGTTACAGATAAACATATTCTCCCAGTCTACCCAAACCAGCTTGAAACTTCTCAGAAAGAATAAATTTAATTTTGTTCTCACACATCCTCTTTGAATACTTGTACCAGTGTGCAATTGAAAAAAAAGGATAAAATATTTATATTCACATTCACTGTACTTTAAAGGAGACAGGAGAATTTGTGCAGACACGTGAAGTAGAACGATGAACCTATGTAGCTTCTTTCATTTTTTCATTTACTGGGAAAAAAAATGAGACCATATTTCTCATTGGAAGTATGTGGAAGGAATATACTTCTTCTTGCATGTACATAGAAAGAATACACATTTAAATGCAAATGCAATGTCCAGATGTAAACAACAAAAGAAATCTGTACAGATTCATCCCAATGAATGCAAGGAATATTTCTGAGACCAAAACAGAAAAAAAAAAAAAATTCTGAGGAAAGTCTTCCTCCATCTTTAATTTTTTAGAGTCTTAGATCTAATATTGCAGAAATAAAAATTTTAAAATAAAGTAAGCCCCAGTAATTTTAAGCCCCAGCAACTTTAAGTTATAAATTACAATAAAGAGAGGAAATTTCTTTGAAAAAATTGTAGGAGCAGAAATAGTTTTCTGCCTAATATTATCCAATACACTGAATAATACTATGACACAGAAATATATGAACTATGATTATTTGTCTCTACAGATGATGGTCTTCATTCCAAGCAAGGAACTTGTTTATAGATTTTTAACCTTTGAAATATATCTCTTTTTGCCATTGCTTTTTCTTATTATATATGAATTGCATCATAATATTATGAAAAGGATGAAGAGGACACTCGGTTATTTTTCTTTACAAAGAGTATACTTAAATGACAGGGAGACTAGATTCTAAATACTATAAATTTCCAGATTTCAGTGTGCTCTTTTTGCTCTGTTCTATATACTATCCAGTCAAATCTAATAATGGTTTATTAACAATAATTTTTAAAGAGTTCAGGAAGGATTAATAACAGGAGTACTCAGTACTCAAATCGTCACAAAGTTATAAAATAAGGATGTTATTTGGACTTCTGTCTTATTTTTAATGTTTTCTGCTCAGATTTTCCATTTAATCTTAACCAAGATATCTTAAGAAGACATCTAGGAAGAACATGCCTAAACTTAATTTTTATTTAATGATAAATGTTTTTTGTAGGCAATCTTTAAATTCGTATTTGTTGACTATGGTAAGAAAACAGACAACCCAGGCAGATGTCATTAAACACTAGGAATCAGTAAACACTCTGCAAAAAGTGAGGAACAACCACAGAAACAACCACATTTATCACTTCTATCTCCAATGTTGTGGACTCATAATTTGTGGTTTCTATCTCATAAAGTGGTTTCTATCCAGTTACTGAGATTTATTAATCTTTTCTTGGGATACTTGCTGTTTATTCAGAGGATAAGAACAGAAATGCATTTTGTTCTTCAGAACTATAGCTTTTGGAACTAAAAAGTAAAATCCTTGATTAAAAAATTGCTTGCTCAGATTCAGTTTTTGGGAGTTTTGTTGGTTTTCTTCTTTGGAACTTTTTCTGCATTTCTGTGGCTTTGGGTTTTGTTGTTTGGTTTGTATTTTTTTAGGTTTTTTTTTTGGGTTTTTGGGTTTTGGGATTTTTTTGTGGGGGAAAAGGGGAGAATTTTTCTTGTTGTTTGGGCTTGGGGTCCTTTTGTGTTTATTTTCCAAACAAGTCACATTCATGTAAGTGTTGCAAAAACAGCATATTCAGTAGACCAATGCATACCAACAAAGCCATTAATTTTTTGATGGATTGCAGTGTTGATGGTATGAATACACGGTGATGTTTTATAGGCTTTCCATACACTGTAAAATGTGTAAGATTTTCAGATAATAGATGTTGCATATTGCTTTTCCTAAGGGATTTTTTTTTTATTCAGTTAGCTACTATTCACTTCCTCTGCTTGCTTTTCATGAGAGGGTTTTTTGATTGTTGTCTGGGAAGTCACAGTATGTGTAAACAGGAGCAAGGGACTATATACATCAAGGATTTAAAAGTGTGCTTCCTCTTATCAGGGACATTGTCCTTTGAGAGTGCATTTTAGCCTTAATTTTTAAATTATTACCTGAAAACCAAGAGGAATTTGATGTCTGCCTGAATAAACATTAAAATATATATGTAGGACAAAAATAATGCATTTGTAGACTTTTTTTTTTTTTTTAGTGGGTTATCATGCAAGTATATGCACTTTGTACAGACTCCCACCATATAAAAGGCAGCACACAGACTATAGCACACATTTTTGCCATTCATCTATGTTCACTAAGGATGCTAAATGCTAAAATTAACTGGACCACAATTCTATTACTGGTAAAGATAATACCACACAAAACAAATTCAGGGAACTTACATAAAAAACAGACTTTAGCCTGTTCTCACAGACTTGCATGAGTGCAGAAATATAGTCTGACATATGATGGAAAGTTTATTGTTAATAAACAGTTATACACCATTTTATCATCAGTTTAAAAATAAAGACATTCTTTTTCAATGGTTTTTAAACTTCAGGAACAAACAAATATAAAAGCCAGGTTAATAATTAATAAGGTAATTAAACTCCAATATTATGTAGAGGTTTCAAAAAGGCAGGTTTTTCCAGTAGTTCATAAAAGCAATTTGTCATTAAGAATAATAAAAAAGGATAAGGAAAAAGACAGTAAAATAGTTTGATAATATGTATAGTTTGATAGAAATATTGGAAATGTGTATTCACAAGCAAGTAGTGAGCTCACTAAGGTAAACACTGAAATATGGTCACAGGATTTAATGATTTAGGAGTGGGCTGTCATTCAGTGAGACCTGGGCAAGACAGAGTAGGGTGGAGAGGAAGTCAGAAGTTTGACAAAAGCAAGTGCAGGGTCCTGCACCTAGGGAAGAATAACCCCCTGCACGAGGAGAGGATGGGAGCTGATCTGCTGGAAAGCAGCTCTGCAGACAGGAACCTGGGCATCCTGATGAAAAGCAAACTTTGTGTGAGCCAGCAATGTGTCCTTGTTGCCAAGAAGGCTAACGATCTCCCGGGCTGCATTAGGAAAGAACACTGCCAGTAGGTCAAGGGGGGTGGTTCTGCCCCTCTATTTGGCTCTGGTGATGCCACATCTGGAGTGCTGTGTCCACTTCTAGCCTCTTCAGTACAAGAGAGATGTGGATCTACTGGAGATGGTCTAGTGAAGGGAAACAAAGATTAGGGAACTGGATGATCTCTCCTATGAGAAATCCTGTATATGAGGAAAGATTTCTTTACTCTGAGGATGATTGAGCACTGGACCAGGCTGACCAGAGAAGTTTTGGAGTGTCCTTCTCTGAAGATACTCAAAAACATGTCTGGACATGATTTAATGCAACCTGATCTAGGTGAACTTGTTTTAGCAGAGGGATTGGACTAGATGTTCTCCAGAGGTTCCTTCCAAACCTCCATTGCATAATTCTATGATTTGAAACACAGACTATCCAGTTTTATGACTAGCAATAGTCAGTCACACATACTAAAACACAAGCAATCACTTTTGAAGCATTTTGGCAGAGCTTAGTTTCTGAATTGTTTAGCAAAGGTCTTCCTCTGCAGTGTAGTGGTATAGAATTGGCCAGATGCATTGTGGGACTTGAGGAGTTCTTTTTGAAATATCAGAATGTTGTACATCATGGAGCTTCATTGAATCAATGACACACCATAATGCTCGAGAAAACAAATGGTGTGTATTAGAATATTTGCATATATACAGAACTGTGGCAAAATGTTCTCCCAGCTGCAAAAACAGACAAGCAATCTCCTTTAAATTCACAGCCTCACTATGCCAGCTGATTCATGATGAAGGCTGAACATAAAGGAGACATTAACATTGTGCAACTGAGCTGATGAGAAATTTAATTTCAGGTACTGTGTCACATAAAGAAAAAAACATATATAAGACATCAAAAAAGCAATATGTTATATAAGAAATTATATTATTGTAATTTGATTGTAAGTGTATGATATACTTATATGTTTTCTCTTTTATCACCTTAATCTCCCATGTTTTAAGAAACTAATAATAAAATATGCCTTCATGAGAAAGGATTTTATCTATGGTAAAATGAGTGTCAAGTGTCCTCAAATATATTCAGAAATATTGATTAATTTAGGTGCAACTGGTGGAAGAGTAGTAAATAAAAAAGTAAGAAAAATAATGTTTAACAAACTTGTATTTTTAAGATTTTTTTATTCTGATTTGGTTATCATTTTGAAGCTTGCACATCTTAGGCAGTTAAAATACCTGAATATTAAATTATTTTTTTAAGATTAAACAAAAAGTTTCAGATGAAGCTAAACATGACATTTGTTATTTTTTTTATTAAAAAATGAGGAGGAAATATGAAAAATTTCAGAGTAAAATCAGCGATTTTGTATTATCTAATTTTTAATTTCACTTTAAAACAAAAACACCTAATAGCTAATATTTGAATTCAGAATATAACTGTGTTACTGCCTTTTTAATTAGATGGTAGGTGGGAAAAGTATAAGGATGTAGGAGGAAGAAATCCTTTCATAAATATGTAGCTAATGATGAGGACTTTAATTTTGTCCAATAAGTAGTGAGTGCCAAGGTTGCATGGAAGATTGTTCAAGTACAAGCATTGGCATTTGTGGTGACTGAAGTGTGCTCAGAGGTGTACCATTCACACACCGTACTTTGACCTGGCCATGATGAAGGCATAAATCACTGGGGCAGGGTAGCATGCAGACACCTGGCCTAGAAAAGGGGCATGTGGAATTTGGAACAGCCAAGAATAGCGTGCTTAGAAAACACAATCATTAGAGGGTGAAGAGTATCGAAGGTGTGAGCCAATTCTCTCTGGCCTAGTGTAAAATGGGTTGTGAGCTAGACTTTATTCTTGGCACACTTTTTTGGCCATTTCTTTTGAACTAGCTAGCAGTGTCAATGATTCAGAATTTTGATGATTAAGAAAAGATTTTTTTTCCCCTCTACGAATGCAGTCTAGGATGCAATCTGACTAATAATTAATGGAATAGCTTCTCAAACTGCATATCGACAAATACACTCAAATTCAAGATGAGAATATTTCAGCATGTGGACTGCAATAACTTTAACTAGATTATTTTCTCTCTGTTGCCTCAGTAGGAGAACTAAGGGGAAGGGGAAAGCAGGTATCATGTTTGAAAAGAAATATATATGCATAGATAGAAATGCATATCTGCATTTCTACAGAAATTTCCAATGAAACAACACGATTGACTTTTACCCAGCTATGCAGAAGGAATAATTTGACAGAAGGAAAAATGAGTTCCAATATTTTTCTATGTCTCACTGCAACTCTAGCTCCTCTTATATGGACAGTGAGTAAATGTTTCTTCTTCTCTGTCTGGAATTGTAAGGAAGACTGGACCACAAATTTTGATGCTCAACAGCCAGCATATAAATATATAATAACCATTTAAACTGTGAGCTTTGTAAAGTTCTTAAGGGGCTCTTGAACATAAAGATGGAAGTGCCAGCGGTTACAAAGTTCTTTCTTTTGGTATTTGGTAGTAGCAGTAATAACATAAAGAAGAGTGGAATAAACATGAACAATAGAACCATCAAACAGTGCTTCATAAGCTATCAAAACATTAATTAAGGGTCTTTGTTCAATAATTCTTGATTCATTTGTCCAACAGCTTAAATACAAAAACCATGCCTATATTCTATAGAAGTTAGTAGCAATTAGCTGCAAGATTTATGCTAAGAATCTATCTAGATTTTTTTGAAGGATAGGGAATATTTTTTGAAATAAGAACTTTTTCAGTAAAGTAGTGGCTAAATTAAGAAATCGGGGAACCACATTTGACAGACAGGAAGAAAAATGTAATATGTTCAGGAAAGTTTGTTAATGACAATTCATTTTATGAGTGATTTCAAGTTTTTGGGGTCCAAAATGTTCCATTTCTTGAAGGAGAGAAAAAGGACATAGTATTTATCTATGTTTAAATCCATGGAAATAAGACCCAACATATTCAGTATAAATCATGGTAAACTGACAGGGTGAAAATCACAGAGAGTATTTTTCAGATCATTCTGCTTCAGACTGATCATTAAGCTGACACACATTTCATTTCAGGTTTGTATTTTTAAATACTTACAACAGCTGTGTTCTAGAGATTTATGGATTCTAATTTTCACTATATTGTGAATAACGAGCATTGAATATTTAATATTTTTGTATATCATTCTCCATCATACTTTATAAGGGTAAAAAAGAGAGAAATACAGACTGTCTTTTTCATTTTCAGTCCTTATTTCCATCAAGTTCTTCTCAAAAAGCTGATGAGTATTCAAGAAGTGATGGGTGTTTAGAAAAAAATATCACAACCAAATAAACATTGAAAATCTGTTGCTGTTTTTCAATAAAAATGAAATTAAATTTTCAGTAAAAGTTATCCTATTTTGACATGCATTTATTAATCACTAGCATAATAAATGTATTAAAATGAAGGAATACATTGGCATACATTATGATAATTAATATATTTTGAAATTGTCCTTAATAGATACTGTGATAAATACATGGTAAAAACCCCCAAACAAACAAATCACACCAAACCAAAAAAGAAACAAGATAAAAATCGGAATGAAATAATGAACCAGAATAGATCCTAATATTTTTTACCTGGCTGTTTCATTTCTGCAAGGGTTAACAGGGAGTTTTGAATTTATTGTGTACTCTGCCTCTTTCTAAAATGCTACACTCCTGTCTGATCTTATATAAAATGCTACTAGTAGAAGGAATAAGTGATACGCTTCAATAATAAGTGGTAAAAAGCAACTGACAGAGAGAGGAAGGACTGTTTAGAAGGAATAGATATTCTTTAACACTATTTCTGATTAGCATATTTTTTCCTTATTTTGTAATTATTTAGATATTATGAGTTTAGATCTTGGGGAGGGGAAGGGGTGTGGGGGGGAGGTGGCAGGAGAAGAAAAAAAACAAGTTAAAAAGAAAAAAAAACTACAAAAAACCAAGCAAAATTTTAATCATTATATTTTCGGTGTTCAGTAGTAGAGCCCAGAACATCCTTACCCTAAAGAAAATCAGAACATAAGTTGGTACAATAAGTGAAATAAGAGAGCTTTCTAGTTTATGCGTGTGATGCTTATTAGATAGAATAAAACACCTAATAAGTGCATATATATAAACGTGGTGAGTGTACACACTTCTTGGGAGCTTTAAACAAACAAGCTATATGTGTGAATATTATTTCAGTCATTTATTTCAGAATGGCACAGCAGCTTTATTTAGAAGAGTATTTCAGTAACAGACTTGCCTACCTTCTTATTTTATTGATTATGAAGGCAAAGTCAAAATGTTATTGAATCACAGCTACATCACAGCTTTTGAATTGGTCAGAAGACTGTCATATTGTAGCTAAGACTTCTGAAAAAGAGGGAGAAAAGCTAACTTTTATTTGTATTGAAAATTTGTCCTAGTAGGAAATAAGAAGTGGAATCATTAAAAGTAAAGTGTGCACTGTTCTTCAGACGACAGGCAATAAAAATTAGTTCCTCCAATACCATGCAATGAAACAATACTACAGACAAAATAATGTTATTCTAAAAAATTATGTTGAGGATACATATTCAGAGATAGAAGAAATCATATTTCAGTGGCAGTTCCTGAAACAGAAATTAGGATTAAAACTATTTCTGTTGAGCAGTATTCAGAGATATATTAAAAATCTCCTAGCCAATACTTTCCAATCTAAGTAAATTGCATAAGGAAACTGGGCAGGATAGGGAATTGAAGTACAGGGAAAAGGCATGTCCAGGCATTTCGTAGCATGCCAAGGAAGTAGCTGTCTATAGCAGTCTAGACTTTTAGTAGAATAGAAAGGAATGCTCATTGCAAAGTAGATGAATTGGACCCATAGTGTGTTTTCCCCTAATTAATGAAATAAAGGAACATAAAATGATGCTCCACATGTCAAAGATGGGATGGCTCCTTTACCCTCTATGACTTTATTTGTTGGACAATGTAATTTCTAATAATGACAAATCACAGGACATCAAAGAAAATTAATATATAGATACTGATAGACAAACTTAATTTTGTAACTCCTTTTTTGTTTTTTTTCAGCAACAGAGAAATTAATATCTTGTATTTTCTTGATGTAGGTAAAAAGACCTGAGTATTGAATTGAATTTCCTTTTCTTTTAATCAGCACCATTTAAGGGGTTTCAAACGTATTTTTACAGCAGTCCGTTTCCAACTACATAAAAATCCTGACTCTAAATGCCTTAATGAAGCAATCTGATGACAGTAACCTCTGCAGACACATATCATGAAGTTTTTGTTCACACTTTTTATTTGATCATTCCTTGAAAAGAATTCAAAAATTTAAGATAGACATATCTATTGATTTTCTTATGCTGTTCTTGTCATGATGCTATTATGGATCAAGTCACCAATTCAGACCTATTATAAATTCCAGTGAACATATCTGAGATGTTGTGACAGAGGGGTGTTAAAAATTCGGAAGGCACAGAAACAGAAATGCAGACAAAAGAAGAAATGTCTTATTTCCTGCATTTGTATAGTTTGCTACTCACATTCACATCCTCATATGACAGAAGATATGGAGAGAGATTACTTTTCATTGCTAAAAATGTCTTTTTATTGCCACTAAGAACTTTTATAGAGCTCAGTATGTTTCTAACTAAAAATTCAAAGTTAACTCCTGTCTTTGAAAAATGTTTTGAAGCATCTGCCAGAACTTCAGAGTTTTCTCTTGAAAAAATATCTTCATAATCACATTAGTTTTTCCAGTAATTTTCATGTTTCAAAAGAACTCAGAAACCTGAAGGAATTGGCTTTTTTCATCAACACAAAAAGAATCTTCCTACTTTGATATTTCTTTTCTAAACACAATAGTGATTTTGATCATGCAGATAAAATTCTATGACAAGGATCTTTCTTTTTTAACTTTTCCATTGCAGTCTAGGATGACAATTAATTAATGAACATTTATGTATATATAGGTATGGTCACTACCCAGAAGTTTTATAGCACTAAACAAAATAGTGACTGATGTTTTGGTAAATTAAAAAATGTAGATACTATTTATTTCCATTTTTATCACATTCCATGAAAGCATAAGTAAGTCTCATTCTGCTGGTTGTGTGACTTAAGATCTAATCAAAATATCATAAATTATTTTCCTTAGAACAGATTAATACTCTAAATTAAAATTTTTGAATGTATCTTTCACATGAATTTCAGTGGGATTTTAAGCATCAAATGTGAACTAATGCACATGCTTCTCTGGATTTTATTCTTTATAAAGCACTTTAACAAATCAAAGTTCCAAATGATCTCATGAAAATTCAGTGGGATTTAAGCTTTAGGTAGGTATCAGAAGAGCAGTTGCTATAACTGTAATTTAAGTTTCCAACTTTGTGGAATTCTCAGGATCGAGTAAGGCACTAAAGATAAGATTCTGTCTCACAGGCTTCATTTTCTGTCCTATAGCAAGAATAGTCATAGTCCTTTAGGGTCCATATTTTATATCCTTTAAAATATTCTGGAGTGAAACCTAGTTCCCTTAAATATATACACTTCCATCATAAAACCTTCTCTATTAAGAGAAAAGTATTACAAGATTCTACTTAGTTTTACCCAGAAATTGAGGAACTGTAACAGTCAGCTGCTCCTGATGGATAGGACAGGGAATCATTAGACTCTTATCTCAGGATGTGCTACAATGCACTGATTACCAAGAGATCTTGGGAGGCACTAAGAAAAATTAAAATGGGGGGTTTTTTTCCAGATTTTTTTACCCTTTTTATAAGAGGTATAATGATTTTCCTTTGTCAATGGGAATTGAAAACTTCAAAGCGTTCCTAGGGCTCCAGACAACTCCTTGGCAATAAACAAAAAAATAATAGAGAAAAATACGTGTGAATCTATTTTCCACTAAGCACCCACTTCCCAGGGATGTAGTCAGATTACTACTAAATTTTTAAGCATCCAGAACCAAAAGCAGAATTAAGAAAAATGATCTGCCATTGATTCTGCATGGACAGAGTATCCACTTATCTCTGTAGATGACTTGGGGATTACGAAATCCATCACTGGGCCCTATATTTATCCTATCTAGCTACAAGAGTTACCCTGAGCATCTTCTGTAGTCTGTGGAGAAAGAAAGAAACACACATAGGATCATTCAGCCCACCTACAATCCTAACAGCATTTCACGTGTCTAGTCTGCATGGTTGATTATAAAATGGATTTAAGGGCATGTGCATAAGAATAGTAACTTTTGAATTTATTAGAGGCAAATGTATAAAAAAACCCATACATTTTCTTGAACAGAATGGGACACTTTTATGGAACAAGGAATTCTTACTCATTTTCTTAACAATTATAATTAAGAATAGTGGTTTTAAGACCAATAACACCTTCTGAGAACAGAAGGCAATAGTACAGGTACCAAAATGGTATGGATATATTGTTAACTCTTAAATTAATATGGACTTTACTTGACTACTTCATTGCTTATATCTGAACATATTTGGAGGATATTTTCTTCCCTTCCTTTCCCTTCCCTTTTTCCTTCCTTTCCCTGTGTTTCCTTTCTTCCTTTCCCAATATTTTTTCTCCATTTTCTCCCTTCTAATATTTTTTTTTTAAATGTAGTTTCTTGTTTTGGTTTTTTTTTTTTTTAAATAGTATGTAATTTCACTGCAATGCATGGAATATTTGTTTATATGTATCAGAGGGTAGAGGAGAATCAGAATCTTTGCTATGTAGAAAATAAGTTCTTATTTACAATCCTTCCTGGGAGTTTTGCGTAATTTATCATTCTTCTTGATTGTTGTGTTAATGTTACAAAGTGTTCCCCATAAAAGACCTCAAATAATTCCTCACATAATTCCAGATACAAGCAAGAAATAAATTTTTAGTTATTTCAGGGTTGGCTATTTAATCAAGTAATTGGCACGCTTACAGATTTTTTTAGAGCTCCTCAGCAAAATTTATATGGGTAAGAGTTCAAATTACTTATGGAACTTTCCATTATTTTATTGGTCACACAATTCTCATACCCTGTCACTGAAACAGCCTCTGCAGTAAGCTTGAAAAGCTCTCTCAGATGATTGATGAAGTATAGATATTAACCAGAATCTGCTTTTTTTTTTTTTTTGCCAATGAGTTACTTAAGAATTGACTATTCAGAAACAATGTTCTGCTACACTACGTCAGGTAAGAAAAGAAGTCAAGCAAGTCTCAAGTATGTTTAACAAGAAGTGGCTAGTGCCAGTAGTTAGTGTGTAGCTACGGGGTAAATAGCAAATTATTGATACATAAGATGCAGGAGGAAAAAGAAAATTTCATCTCAAATTTCCCTTCATTTCAATTTACCTTAGACACAGCCATTAGCATTGAGTTTATTTCTTCCAGATGACTCTTACAGTTCCAACATACCCTTCACTAAAAATGCACAGAGTTGTTTGTGGATTAAGGATTCACATAATCATTAAAGGTAGAAGAGATAGCTAAGATCATTGAGTCCAACATGCAGGACATCTAAAAATATTCTCTGTTGAAACTATGCAAAAGAGATGATATTGCTGTCATACAGTGAATGAGATAGTGTTCCCAAGAAGCAAATTTTACTTTTGAAAAAGGCTATAGTTTGAGAATTGAACTAAAAGTAGCACGTTTGATATTTTTTATTTTAAAACAAAAGACTACCCATCAAAATTTATGCTGCTACCAATAATTAGAGAGTCTAACAAATTGTGCAGTAACACTTATAGTTAGAGATATCATATAATACTTGTCATTAATAGAAAGTGGTTATGAAAGGGAGGCAGCCAGGATCTTTTTATGTAGATCTTTACATCAATTTTACATTGATGTAAATGTGCTGTACTAGTTTGAAAACAAACCAGTGGGAGGCACCAAGTCAGAACAACAATTTAATAGGGAAATTAAAAAATAAATAAAGGCAGAAAACTCTGATTTAAACTGACAGAATTGGGATACAACCTGACACCCTGTCAGTCAGGGTGGCGGTAGCAGTCCAATGAGACGATGGCTGCAGTCCTCCTGAAGTGGTGGATGTGGTTCTGTTGAAGCAGTGATCCTGTACAAGGGTCTGCTCTTCCTCAGAAGGCCCAGTGGTGGCTGTGTAGCTTCTGTCCTCTGGGAATCCAGTGGAAGCCGGGGCCTGAGGTGTTTGGAATCTGAGATTATA
>VXAC01004949.1:0-19977 GCA_013399225.1 Rhipidura dahli
TATATATATATATACACACAGATTCCTGTATTTTCACTGTTCCCTGTCTTGGCTGAAGCCTGTTTTGGAAAGCAGACAACAGTGAACTTATTAAGAATCCCCACTCCTGTTAAAATACCTCTTTAGTACAACAAAACACACGATTGTTGAACTGGGAAAAGATATTCCATAAATCTCCCAAAGTCAAACACCATGCCGGGAATATGGAAAAATACATCTATATATTAACTGCTCTTTTAACAGCATTATTTGACCCTTAGAAAAAACAAACAGAGGAAAGAAAAACGTTACAAGCCCAGAAAAAAATTCTCTGCCTCTTATCAAAAGCACATTTGAAGAGAGGCCTCGGAGGCATCTATTGTTTAATGGGCTATGCTTGATTTATTGACGATTATGTAGCAAAAAAAAATTTCATGTAATCACTCCAAGGCCACGAGAGGTGCAGGGCTTAAATTTATTAGAGCTTGGAACTAGAAAATGGACTTTTTTTTTTTCCCCTCTTTTTTTTTTTTTCTCTCGTTCAAAGAGTTTTGTTTGCCCAGCAGTGTGAAACAGTTTGATGGGCAAATCCCTCGGAGCCGAGTCATTCCTCTCTCCTTTTCCATAAGAAACTGGCCACACGAGGCTGCAGTCGGAGTTTACACAGCTGGAGGTTGGAGCAGGAGTTCGCTGCTTTTATTTCAGGTCTCTTTTAGCAGCGGCAACGAGCCCCTGTCCTTCCGTGTCTCTCCCCGCACAAACACCGGGGCTCTCACCCACCCATGGCTGTCTGCTGCCCAATCCCGTCACTGGAATTCACGGAATCACCTCTTTTTGGGACAAAAAAGGGGGGAAATATGTCAGGGAAAAGCGGGCAAAAAACGCTGAAGTCGATAGGGAGGTCAAGGCCAGGTTGGAGGGGCTGGGAGCGACCTGGGATGGTGGGACGTGTCCCTGGTCATGGAATGGGATGAACTTTGAGGTCCCTTCAGCCCAAACCATTTTAGGGTTCTGTGATTTTCTGAGGTGATGGTTGTTTCCATTTGTCTTTGGCATCATCTGGGCCAGAGCATGAATTCCACCAACTCCTCATCAAAGCACAGATTTGGCTCAGAGGGTTTGGCTCTGCCTCCCTTTGTGGAAATTTCAGTGTCCCAGTTTTAACTTTCCCCTTTTAAACACACTGAAAATGCAAGTAAATTCCTTTGGCTCCAGCAAGCAGAGCTGTTAATTAATTTTTGGGGTCCAAACATGGCTGACACAGAAGAAGA
This sequence comes from Rhipidura dahli, assembly GCA_013399225.1. NCBI lineage: Eukaryota > Metazoa > Chordata > Aves > Passeriformes > Rhipiduridae > Rhipidura > Rhipidura dahli. The sequence continues at coordinate 1,251 of VXAC01004949.1, forward strand.
ACATAGGGACACCCCCTTTTCCCTGGATTTTGTCACCTGGACAGACACCACAGGGAGAAAGAGAAGGGAAGTTACAGGAAAGTGACTCCAAGGGTACAACAGCTCAGAGCAAGGGAAGAATCCCAAAAGTCCTGAAAATCCACTGCTGGATCCTGATATAAAATCATAAAACAATAAAATCCATCCCGGAATGGTTTGGGTTGGAAGGGACCTTCAAGATCATCCCATTCCATGGGCAGCGACACCTCCCACTATCCCAGGGTGCTCCAAGCCCTTCCAGCCTGGCCTTGGACACTTCCAGGGATCCAGGGGCTGCCACAAGTTCTCTGGGAAACTGTGTCCCAAGAGGAAAAAAGAAAAGAAAAGAAGAAAAGAAAAGAAAAGAAAAGAAAAGAAAAGAAAAGAAAAGAAAAGAAAAGAAAAGAAAAGAAAAGAAAAGAAAAGAAAAGAAAAGAAAAGAAAAGAAAAGAAAAGAAAAGAAAAGAAAAGAAAAGAAAAGAAAAGAAAAGAAAAGAAAAGAGAAAAACAGAAATAAAATAAAATAAAATAAAATAAAATAAAATAAAATAAAATAAAATAAAATAAAATAAAATAAAATAAAATAAAATAAAATAAAATAAAATAATCACCACAGGTAGAGAGAGGTTCTGTTGCTGTCCAGCACTGGATGAGCTCTGTTGTAAATAAGCAGGAGATTCCTCACTTCTGTGGGAATTCATGGCCATCTGCATCCTGGGAGATGCTGTCTGCCATGGGAGCCCCTCAATGGAAGTGAATCCAGGCAATTTATCCCAAATCAATCCATCGGAGGACTCTGGTGAAGGATCAGGACACGATTTCCCAGCTGGAAACATTTGACTTTTCCTGTGTTGAAGTTTTCAATGAAATGTCAAAATATTCCGCAGAAAGCAGAGCCTTTTTTTGTGGTGGAGATAATTTAGGTGAAAACTCCACTTTGCCACTGAAAAACGACTTTGGCAGAGTTGTTTTTGCTGGCTTCTGTTCAGGACAGTGTGGCTGCTCCTCCCAAACTTCCTTCAAAATCCTCCCAAAAAAGCCGTTTTACTGGGATGACTATAAAATACATAAAAATAAATGTATTTATTGAGCTGCTTCTGTGCATGGATCATTGTCTGCCTTATCTTAATTACCTGGTTTCATGCATTCCTCATCCTGACACATCTTTTCCTTCCCTTTTTTCCAGCTCGGATTAAAATTCCCTGGATCTTGGCACTGTCGCTCTCATGCTGTCTCCAGTGAGATATTTCCCATTGGGATATCAATGCTAAAACTGCTAAAATTGATATTTCTGATACCAATGTGGCATTTTTGGGGTTGATAATGGTCTTTAGAGCTGCTGCAGACACAAATCTCCTTGTGAAGGCTGAGGAAGGAGCTCCCAGATATATTTTCCAGGTGGGAATCAGGAAGTGGGATTCTAACACGGCCCAATTTTCCTCTGAATCACCCTAAAATTGTGTTGAATTCTTCTCATCTAATCCACATATCCAAAGGTAAGATAATCTTCATCCTAAAATGCGTCCCATGGATGTGGATAATGAGGATTTGGGGAGAAATTTCCAAAGTCTCCTCCAGATCTTCCTCAAGAAGTTATTTAATCTTCTGAGTTGACTCTCAAAGGAGCCTGGAATGACACCTTGGCATTTCCCCCTCCATGTGCATCCTGAATTACCAGAGTTTGTGGGAAAAAAATGGGAAAATTTAGAGTTTTTCAGAAAAAAAGGTTTCAATAAAAGTGGAAAAATGTGAATATTGAAGGTCAGTCCTATAAGAAATACTCCACAGACCTCTGGAAACTTCCTACTGGATCTATTTTTGGGTCCCCCACTGCCATTCCCTCAGGAAAAACCAAAAAGGAAGTTTCACCTGAGAAAGTGTTTAGGAAAGTAAAGCCAGGCACTCCCTAAATCCTTGGTGGGCAGCAGGACAAATCCTTGGTGCTCAGGTAATTAAAAAAATTAATATTATGAGTTAACATTCATCGTCTACCTGTCTCAGGGGCATCTGATCGCATCCAATCTCCCATGTCCATGGAAATTCTTTCCCAATGGGACATTGCTCTTTGCTGGGCCCCTAAACAACAATTACAGAACCTGGAGCTCTGCCAAGGCCAACAGTGGCCTTTCCTGGAGCTTTCCTGGAGCATTCCCAGAGTTTCCAGGCCTTCAGACAGGGTGTAGCATGGCAAACCTAAAGATCCTGGGATTTAAGGATTCAGCTCCACGCATTACCAAGTGACTCACAGGATTGGGAGCTTCCTATTCTGCCCAAAATACTTTTCCTGATGAGGATTTATCGTCAGCAAATGTCAGATTTTCTGAGAATCAGGAAACAGTGAAAAGTTTGAGAGGAGTTTTATAGGTTGGATTGTTTACTCTGTGAGTTTTGGATCTTTTGGACTGGATATCCTTGGGAATAAAGAAATCTCCGCCTCACTGTGCTTGTCTTGTGACAAATAAGAGGAATTCCTGTAGGTTCCAAGGAAAAGATGATCCCAGTGGAGATCATTGAATCAGAGAATCCCAGAATGGTTTGGTTGGATGGGACCTTAAACATCACCTGGTCCAATCGCCTTGGACAATTCCCACTATCCCAGGGTGCTCCAAGCTCCATCCAACCCGGCTTTGGACACTTCCAGGGATCCAGGGGCAGCCACAGCTTCTCTGGGAAATCCATCCCAGTCCCTCACCACCCTCACAGAAATTAATTTCTTCCCAATATCCCATCTCAAATTCCAATAGGGAATCAGCTGTTACACCTGAGAAGCTGCTGGCCCCAAGATCTTGAGTTTTGTCACTTAGAAATCAAAATACCTGGGGGGTCCAGAAGGTATTAGAGGAAAAGTTGATGGATTTTCAGCATCAGTTTATGCCAGCAGAAAATGTTGGATTCCTGAGGTATTTTCCTGCCATTGGATTTGCTAACTGGGATCTGTTCCAGCAGGATCTTCTCAGCTATATCCGAGGAAAGAAATCCACAAATATTGGACAATGCAGGAAAAATATTTGAAGACAAAAAGTAATAAAAAGTTATCTTCGGTGTTTTGGCTCCCAGCAGTGACATCGCCACCACTCAGAAACTGCAAACTGTTCAATTTTTTCCATATTTTTCCTGGAGAATCGTGGAATGACTCCATCCTCTGGATTTATTCCATCCCATGGAGAATGGGACCTGATATCCCTCTGTGCTCTCCTGGAAATCCATGAGCAGCACATGGCTGGGTCCTGCTGGAGCACTTCCCTTCCTCCTGCTTATCTCCACTCCCAGAAAATCCAGGGGATTTCCAATTTTCCCAATGGCTGGGAAATCTCCCAGGAATTCTGATTTTCACAGCGACCAAGAGACATTATTTGAATTTTTAATTCATGTTGTCTTTGTCATATAGAACCACCTGGGGTGGGATCACATCAGGATGTTGGAGAAAAGGGGCTGCAAAAATAACCAGGAAAGGAAATTCAGATTAATTCTGACTTTTCAGAAGAACAACGAAACCTGACAAAACAAAAAAAAAAAAAAAAAAAAAGGGGGAANCACCGCAAAAAAAAAAAAAAAAAAAAAAAAAAGGCGGAAGAACTCTTGGAAATGAAAAAGTGAGAAGTGGAAAAGATGGATCAAAAAACCACAGGGGTGCTTGTTTAATTTGGGAGCTGACATGGCAGAGGGAAAACATTGGAAAAAAGAAGGATTCAACAGAACAAACTGGTTCCTGATGGGCAGCACTGGAACACTCAACCAAATCCCTTTGGATAACAACTTCCACCTTCTTCCCAGGCCTGCTGGAGTCCGTAGGTGTCCACATAAATCAGCTTTGACTGGAAGCACTTCCATGGGTGACGGGCAGATATTCCCTCCTAATATTCCATGGTTTCACTTCACAGTTAGCAGCAGAAGTCTGACCTTTGCCCAAGGAATTCCTTTAATTCCCAAAACTGTTTAGGATCCTGTTTTTCACCTGATTCTTCTGCCTTAATTTTTTTTTCCTTCTCAGTACTCAGAGCCTTTCTTTTCCATCAAAAGGCTCTTCTGTGACAGCCTCTCCTTGAGAAACACCATCCTCCCACCACCTCCAGCTTCATTTTCCCTGGAAAGCTCTGTTCCATCGGAATGTCAAGGACGGGGATATTAAAATAATCGCACTAATAAAGAACCCTGTCAAAGGCTGAGCTCAAACCCCTCTGTGGTTCAGGGTGGGTTTGCTTTAAATCAAATTTCCCAGGCTGCCGAGCCTCAAATTGTGCTATTAAATGAGATGTGATGTCCCACCCTGCCTCATTTTCCCAGTCCTAATGGAAGAATCGGGATTAAATCCTTCTAATAAATGGCAACTTCTGGAAAGTCTGGGAAAAGCTTTTCTCGCTGCATGCGTGGAAGCAAAAGAGCAAACGCCCTCTGGATTTGCTCAGATGGAATTTCAGAGGTTTCATCTTTGCACATATTTAGGTGGTGGCCACCTTAGCTTTCCTTTCAGACACCAGCATTGGCAAAACTGGATTTCCCTGGATAATTTTTCCGCATGTTGAGAGAGAAATAAGGTTTCTTTTTCTATTTTATACCAATTTTTTTAAAAAAAGATATGTTTTGTGTTTCTTTTCAGTGCCTCTTGCACAGCTTTGAGAAATGAAAGTGAGCACCAGTTGTCTTTTAATAATAAATCAACTCAAAACTCTTAAAGTCTAATTTTAGCTGTTGTCCTCGAATTTTCCACAAATTTCCAAACAAGGAAAACTCTCCATTCCTGTTCTCTTGGCACTGCCAAGGTCACCCCTAATCGATGTCCCCAAGTGCCACATCTGCACAGCTTTTAAATCCCTCCAGGAATGGGGACTCCACCACTGCCCTGGGCAGGACAGTCCTTTCCAGGCATAAGGAAAAAAATTATTGCATGGAATGCAGAATTATTGGATCATTTGGATCATCACACTGGGATTTGCGATCCCTCTTTTGCTTTTAATACTAAATTATTACACACCTTTTTTTTTTTTTTTTTTAACACCAAGAGGGTCGACAGCTTTTTCCCTCAGGAATTACTTTTTTTTCCCCCCCATTTTATGATCCTTCTTTTTATTTTTTTTTTCCAAAGCACAGAACTCTTTCACAGCACAGAGAACTCTTTCATTTCAGCTCGAAAATTATTATCTCACAGGCCAGAGAAAAAGAGATGCAGCAAAGAACAGACAGGAACGACCAGAAAAGCCGGGAAAAGGAATAAAGAGGGAAGGTTCAAGTTTTAAGGTCAAGAATTTCCAGGGCATTCTCATGCTCCTTGTGGATCTGGTGGTGGATCAGGAATATATTCTTGGAGTAAAATTGCGGAAATCATTAAAATTGCAATTAAAACCTTTTTGGTTTGATACTTTTAGATCAATGTAATGTTTAAAAAAACCCTCAGATTATCAAAATTTGGAGATATTGAGGCGGGAAGGGGAAAGGGGAAAGGGGAANCACAGTCCATAAATTAAATCCATGGATGTTTGTCAGGAGGGAGCATTATGGTCCTCCAGCCTGACCTTCCCTGTAACAGGATGGATACACCCAAAGAAGTCTGGTAAGGGCCTCAAATTCGGGAAAAATGAGCACATCCCTTGCTGACAAAACCCAGCCTTAGGAGCAAAGCGCTCATTTGCCCTCCCTCGCACTCCTGATTTATTTGTGGGTGATTAATTTTGTGTCCTGTCCACCCTGGGTATTGTATGACTGCTCTTTCCTAAGATTCCAGAGGTTTATTTCTTTGGAAAAATTGACTCTGCCTTCAGTGTCTCGCTCCTGGAAATAAATCACAAAGCCCAGATATAAAATGGGAGGGGGACGTGTTAAAGTTTACCTTGAGTTTGACAGGGAGGGTGTGTGGGAGCAAGGTGAAAAATGAGTTGAATTGATGATAAATCTGGATTTATTACTCCTTAAAACAAACCAATAGATCAATCAAAATGAAATAATTCGATTCCTGAGCCACAAATCTCAGGTGGCTCTGAGTGACACCGGTGCTGGTAATGATGATAAATAAAAACCCCAATAATTCCCATCCCTTCAGTGCTCTTGGCAGTTGTTCCTCAGTCTGGAGCTCGAGCTCCAGGAGGAACCATTAGCATGGTGTGCTCCGAGCTGTTCCGTAACACATGCCAGGGAATTTCATGCAGGAATTCCTGCTTCAGGACTGGAGTTTCTGCAGCGAATCCACAGATTGATTGCAGTGCTGATTTAAACCCAGCCAGTCATGGAGAAGGCTGTGGATTCAGCTCAGGTGCAGTTTGGACAGCCTGGCCTTTATTTTTAGACTGATGCAATGCATAATCACTGGAAAAGTTGGATTATAAATCTGGAATTACTCTGAACATCTGACGAAAATATAAGACAGGCTTAGGAGCTGAAAGAAAGATTTAAAGTGACTCCAGGTATGAATGACCAGAGTCATTCCAGCTAATTTCCAAGTAATCCAAGTGTCTCTATTTGTCCTAACCAAACAGCTGGATCTGCTGGGGACCACCTGTTTTGACCCTAAAATCTTTAAATTCTACTTCTGGGTGCACCCAAAGCTCCTTGTCTGGAGCAGGTGAGCCCTTTGGATAGGAGTCATCGTGGATAACCTGAGGGATGTGAAATATTGACTTCCAAATCTGAATTTCCCTTAAAGACAGGGGGGCCAACAGGTGATTCCAGCAGCAGATCTGACACCTTTTTTTTTTTGGTCTTTCACTCTCTGGATCTTCTGTTTCTCTTCTGTTGCAGTAAAGGGACCTTGGGCTGGCTGCAGTGGCCTGAAATGTCTCACTCTGATTTTTGTTATATGAGATACATCCTGTCCCCACTGGAATCTGCTGAATCCTGAAATCCATCCAGAGCAGTATTAAAGTGCAGTGATTGACCTCTGAGCCTGATTTCTTCATTCCCAATGGGAACAGAACCTCCAGGAAGCCACAGTGGTGAGAGTGGCAGGCTTTAGTGGAATGGTTAGAAATGAAATCTTAAAATTAAAATCCTGAGACACTAAAAATAAAACTCTTCTTCATCCTTGCTTTTCACTCTTAATCAGCCAGAAACCATAAATACAGATTTCAAGGAGGAGCAAGTCTGGCTCAGTAGTCTCCTGTCCGAGGGAAGCATCCCACCTGATATGGAATCACAGGATTCCAAAATGATTTTGGGTTGGAAAAGACCTTAAAACCCATCCAGTCCCACCCCTGCCACAGGCAGGGACACCTCCCACTATCCCAGGTTGCTCCAAGCCCTATCCAACCCAGCCTTAGACACTTCCAGTGATGGGACATCCACAGATTCTCTGGTCAGGCTTTTCCAGTGCCTCCCCAGGCACAGGGGAGGATTTCTCCCTAATTTCTCATTATCAGCACTTGTTTTCCACACTTACCCCATGCTAGATCGAGGCTGGTTTGTTTTCTCAGACTCCCACACTGGAATATTTGGCTGGGATGCCATGGATTTCTCTCACCTCTCACAAACATTGAGCCTTGTTCCTGAACTGCCAAAATATTCGGATACTTCCAGTGGGGAGTGATTAATGTCCATCCCCGTGGCATTCCATGTGTCACACACACCAGCAGGAAGTTCCCTGAGTGACACGAGTTCCTTTGGCCTGTCCATGTGCCAGACAAGCCGACAGCTGATGCCGGAGCAGTATCCACAAGGAATTGTAGATGGATTTTTCACGCACATCAACCCAATTGGATCACCAGGAACATGCAGCTCCCTGGGATAAAATTGCCCGGAGCCGGAGATTCCCAGAAGTCCAGCAGAGCAATAAATAACCTGAAATTACAGTGCTGGGCATCAGAGATTTTGATTCACTGGTGTGATCTGGGAAAGAGTTTTCCTTGGAAAGTTTTGGGTGAGGTCATCCAGATGGCTGAGTGGATGAAGGAGATTTGGGCTTTGGAGATGTTCAGGAATTCTCAGGAATTGCCAGGTTTGTACGGGGCTGCAGAAGCTGAGCACCGAGGTTTGTTAAACGTAGCTGGGCTGAGGTGGACAGGAGGTGACAAAGAAGGTCCTGGTGCCTGTCTTGGAGGAGACAACAAGGGGAGGAAGGAAACGAAGGAAAAAATAAAAATTAGGTGAATTTTTGCTTTAATAAACTTCAGCTGAGAGAATGAGAAACACGAAGGGAATCAGTGGCATAGCCAAAACGGATCACGTAAATATCTGTTGGTGCTTCACCCCTTCTGTCTTTTTGGGGAGTTTTTTGCATAGAATGGGTTGGAATGGAAAACTTAAAAAACATCCAGCCATGGACAAGGACATCTTCCACCATCCCAGGTTGCTCCAAGCCCAGTCCAACCTGGCTTTGGACACTTCCAGGGATCCAGGAACAGCCACGGCTTCTCTGGACAAGCATTTCCAAGGCCTCCCCACCCCCTGAGTGAAGAATTCATTCTCACCATCTGATCCACCCCCTCCATCTATCAATTTATGACCATTGTCTCTTGTCCTGTCTCTATCTGTAGAAAAAGTCCCTCTCCCCCCATTTTTATGGACTGTCAAGGCCTGTTGGGTGATAGGGTGCAAAATGAAACCCTCTTGGCAGAAAAGAGTCCCAAAACAAAGGATGCAGCAGGTGGGAAAAAAGTTCCCGTTGTCCCAAAGTTAGGGATGGAATTGGGAGCATCAGCAAAGGCACCTGGCAGAGGAACGTGACAAAAAGTCATTTTGGGCAGGGTGTAAAATCAGGGTGGCTGCAGGCCAAGAAGGCCAATCCCAGGAGCAAAGTTTAGGCAAAACTGATACTGGGTTTAATCATCTCCCAGTAAACTTCTCAGGTTGCTTAGAGAACTCGTGGATTTCCCATCCCTGGAAGTGTCCAAGGCCAGGTTGGATGGGGCTTGGAGCAACCTGGGACAGTGGAAGGTGTCCCTGCCCATGGCAGGGGTGGGACTGGATGACCTTTAAGGTTCTTCCAACCCAACTCAATTACGATTCTGTGATCCTATGAAATTCAGGAAGTTAGAACCAGAAACCCACCTAGAAACAAGACCACGGGGCAATTTTGGAAGACTCAGATTATTCAAACTCACAGGTCTGGGCTTTAATTCCTTGAAACATTTTTTTTGGGTGGATTCTTCTCTAATCAACTCTGCTTTAATAAACTCATCCTTACACACCATTAAACACAACTGAGACATTCTGGGGACATTCCTGTCTTGCTTTTAATGCACAGAATGAATCCCACATATGAAAATGTTCTTTTATTTGATTTTTTTTTTAATTGGATTGACAACCAAGCTACCAGAAGCGTTACCCAACAGCTCATAAAGGTGAGTTTTCAGCTCCTTTCTGAAAAGTCACAGTAAAACTAAGCAGAGAGCTGAGATACAGAGAGGACTTGTCCCTTTGCCAACATGTTATGGATTATTTTACAAGAGCTTTCAGTCTGGAAGTCCTTAACCTGCCACTTCAGCTATCAACATTCACTATCAGTGATTAAATCTTGACTACTCCGAGACTGGAAACGGTGCCAAAGATAAACCTGGTTCAGTTCAGCCCAGTCCTTCTCTGTTGGCTTGAGGAGCTCCTCCAAGGTCACCATGGAGTCAAAGCCCCCAAGTGTCTCTCAGGAACCACTCCAGACTCAGGCTCCAAGCCTGTGGAGTTTAAAGTTTTATAATCTGGTTCTTTTTTTGCCAGGGCTGTGAACTTCTTACCACGTGGCTCCTCGTAAAAACAGAGCTATTCCATTTCTTCCTTCTTCCCAGCCTCGTGCAACGTTCCCCCATTTCAGCTTTGCTGTTTGACAGAAGGTATTTTATCTTTCTGGGGACATCTCCAAGGTGATTTGCTGAAGGAATTTCATCTTCATCCCTCTTCCCATGGTTGCCAGGCTTTCTCTCCCTTGGTTTCCACTTTGGTCTTTTTGTTTGTTGTGGGTTTTGTTTTATGGGCACAATCTCCACATCACCACAGGAAAATGAAGATGGTTCTGCAGATATTCTCCTGTTGTTACCCTGATTAATACCCTGATACTGATTTTATTTAAAAGCAGACTCAAACCAGCCATATAGTTCACTTCCCTCTTTCTTATTAGCCTATTATCCATGGCTTATTTAATTGGAATTCCTTCTTTTCTGAAGAACTGCTTTTGCTGCCACACTTGGACACTGGGGACATATTTTTCTATTTATTAACTAACTTTGGTCTCCAACAGATCAATTATTCATTCACTGTTCTCAAATCTCTCTGCTTTTGTGACCTCTTTATCCCTTCTTTAAAAACCAGTTAAAACCCTAATAACCCATCCCCTGATTTATTAACATCTTCCCATCACTGAATTAATTCAGGAATGAAACCCCCAGCCTGCTCTAGTATGATTTAAGGCAGCCACTTTGCTGCAAGATCCGTTTCAGCTGGCTTTTAATCCAAATAAGAGAAGGCGGGAATGAGGGAGGAGAATTCCATATGCACAGGATTCCACACACCCTGCAAGCCAGAGAAAAGCAGGAGTTAGGCTGGACTTGAGGCTGAACAGAAGGCGAGCTGCGGGCCAAGTCGATTAACAGAATTAATCTTCAGAGCTGTCAGGTTTCACTTTTATTTGATGATGATTTTATTCCTCACACACACGGCCCTTCATTACGGGGCTGTTTGGGATCCAAGGCAGACGGAATGAGCAGCTTGACCTCGCTCGTAAACCCCACTACTGCGGCAGCTGCACAACGTGAAACCGAGCAGAATCAGCTCTGAACCTCAGCTTTCCCTGCCCTCCTTATCCTGCTCCCTCTCCCTGCCTTGATTAGTTCCCACCTGTTTAGTCTTCATGGAAATGTTGACTTTTATACTTTCCTGTCTGGCAAAGACACATCCCTCTACTCTTTTTTTTTTTTTTCCCCTTTTTTCTTTCCTTCTTTCTCCCTTTCTTTCTGGGAATTGAAAAGAGAACTTCACGGTGTCATTTTAGGGTTCCCAGCAGGCAAAACGGGTTTGTGGGCCAAATGAAGTCGTTTCCCTGTGTTTGGAATGGAAAGGTTCAGTTCACATGACAGAGACCAAAGAACCTCTTACAGGAATGCTGTTACTCCTCGATGACCTTACGGGCTTTTCCATCCAATTTTCTTTTTCCAAAGGAATAATCCAAAGACACTGGAGACGAAAAGGTAACATGTGAGGCTCACCTCATTCTGGATTGGGGGTTGGAAGGGGTTTTTTCGCGTGTTCCCAAGCCCATCTTTTTGCTCAGTAGGTTCTGGAGCCCACGGCTGGTGCTCAGCTCTGAGTTATCCCTCTCAGGAGAGCAAGTCCCGGCTTTGGCAGGACCGACAGCCTCATTAATTATTCCGGAGCAGACATTTGGCACTTCCAGGGCTGACCTAAATTGGCTACGTCAGGATTCCTCACCCCTAGGAAAGGTTTATCTTCTGGAACAGCGCGAAGGTCACTGGCGGGACAGGGGCTCTTCCTGTAAAAGTCTGGATGGAGCCTGGGAATGACGAGGAAAACTGGAGCTCTGCTGCTCAGTGATGTCATCCTCCTGCTCCTCTCTAGCCAAACATGGTTGGATCCAACCATCAGTTTGGTGGGAGACTCCAAAGGCATCCTGATTTCCACACAAAGTCAGGGAAAGCCATTCCTTTTCTGTTTCCATAACTCCTAAAAGCTGAGCCTTTCAGAGAAGCAGGTTTTGGACCAGACATGAAAAAAAAAAAAGGATGGTGAAAGAAGGGTTTATCCAGTGTTAGGAATTTCTGTCCTGGATATTTCCGTGCCTAGACATCCATTCCTAGGGTTTCTCCGAGCTGGAGGCAACCTCTCCAGGCAAATAAATTTCAGGAAAGGAGCTGACAGCCCAAGATTATCAGGTTCAACCAGACCTCGTTTCATGGCCTGATCCAGGGAAGAAAATTCCTGCACATTTAACAACTGCTGGGTCCTGCGGAACAGGTGGCAGCACTTCACTTTCCCAACTCCATAAAGTGCCCTGGAATCCTTTGGGACAGAAGGTGCCGTGTAAGGAGCGATTGTTCCATGGATTTCTTTGCTGTGGTTTAGTTTTCATTGGGTCAGCTTTGAGCCCTCCCCGAGGCTTAAGTGGCAAAGAATTAACCTGGAAAACTTGATGGATTGGGATTTGAGTCCCTTAACTGGTCCCTCTTGGCTTGTTGGCTGCTTTACGAGGAGGGTGGGGAGACAGGGAAATGTTCTCCACTCGAATTCCCTCCCATGGAAACAAGGGAGAAGTGGATGACGGGGCTTTGGCACCACCTCCTTCACTCTCATTTATTCATGTTATTTTCCACCCAATTGTTCCCCAAAGATTTGGATCTCCAGCAGACAGAAAAGCCAGGACTTTTTTTCCCCTTCTATCTCCTGGGAGGGTGGAGGTCAGAACCAGAGAACTTTTATTTTCTTTTCTGTTTCCAGCACTGTATCTAAGAGCTTGTCAGGAGAACAAATTAAGCTCCAATTAAATCTGTCCCGTTGATCAGAGTCCAATCGTGCTCCGTCATGGAATTGCTACGGAAAAAAAGGGAGGAACTTGTCAAGCTCTGAAGTGCTACTGTATTCCACATGTGCCAAAGTGTGCTTGGAATACAGAGACACTGAGCTGGTGCTGGACTGATAAAATTAACAATAATTTTAGTATTAATTAATTCATATCACGGTGCCATGAACTGGTGCCAGTTTAGGGGGGTTTTAGCCCTTTTGGTTAAATACTGCCCGGTTTTCCAGAGGTCAAAATATTTGGAATATGGAAGTTGCCCTTAATATAGATATTTATGGCATTATGTGGGAATATTTAACTGTCAGCACTCCGGTAATGAGCCGTGGTTTATTAAGAACAAACAGGGAGTTAATTACCCCTGAGAGATTGTGGATTCCCCATCCCTGGAAAGTGTCCAAGGCCAGGTTGGACAGGGCTTGGAGCATCCTGGGATGGGGGAAGGTGTCCCATCTGAGAAATATCATTCGATATTTTCCCCCTGTTCTGCCAGTGAAATTTAAGAAGAAAAAAAATTAAAATCCATATATCTTTGGGATATAACATTTAAAAATTGGTTTCAGGCATCTGGATAATTAATAAAGCTTGAAGAGGGGAAAAAAAAAAAGGGAATTATTAAGGTTTTCTCCATGTGATAAGGAAGAAGGAAAGATAGAAATAAAGGAAGGGAGAAGAAGAGCAAGGGGAAAGAAGAAAAAAAAATAGAAGAAAAAATAAAGAAGAATGAGAAGACAAAAAAGGGAACGGGAAAGAAAAAGGGGAAGGGAGAAGGAAAAGGATTCCCTTTCCTTTTCCTTTCCCTCCTTTTCCTTTTCCTTCCTTTTCTTTCCTTGTAACATTTCTGCCTGTGCCAGATCCAGGGAAGTTTAATTCACCTTCAGTATTCCCTACGCTTGGGAATTCTGGGAAGATCCAGGTAAGTACAAACACCACAATCCATCTAAAGTGGATTTACAAACAGCACCAGCAGAGGTATTTCCTCGGGAATTCCTTCCCACATTAATTAGGAAAGTTTTGCATTCCAGGCCTCATCAATGGGCTCTTTCCATGCTGTGCTCCATGAGCTCTCCCTCAGCCTTCAGCTTCTTGGAATAAAGCACAGCTTTTCCAAGGATATTTATTGCCTGCACAGCACCAAAGGGAGCAGCAGCGGCTTCCTTCCAATCAGATTCAAAGGATATCCAAGGAAGAGCTGGCAAAGCCATCCCTGGCAGCCTCTCTTCGTTTGTTGTTCATAAATCCTAAAATCTCAGGCTTGGAGCTTTCCTGCGTGCTCAGGAAGGCTCCTCCAGAATTTCCAGATTTCCTCCTGGCTTCCTCATTATTCTTCTCAGAGGACTCTTGAGGAATCCTGGCTTCTTTGATAAACGTTATCAGTTTGATCATTCCCGGGGGATGAAGAATGGACAGTCCAGAATTCCTGAGCAGAGAGATCCCAGCACAGAAGCAAATCAGGATTTTGGTTTATTCCCACTCCTGTTCTGGGGTCAGGGATCAGTCCCAGCATCCAAAAAACACCTGGAAATTCGAAGCCACAGTAGCACAGAAAACAGGGAATGGTGAGGAGATGATTGAAGCTGATGGATGGTACAGAGTAAAGGGAAAAGGGAAAGAAATAAAAAAGGTAAAAAAGGTAAAATAATTCCTGCCTGAGCCTCCTTTGCTCCTGGCGATCCCCTCAGTTCCTTCAGGAATTCTCCAGCCCCTTCCCCAGCTCCATTCCCTTCTCCTGACACTCCACATCCCTTTTTGACACCCTAAAAGAGACCAAAACACTCAGGAGGGTTAAAACCTTTCTCCTCCTGCTCCAGTGACAAACGGTAGGACAAAAAAAGCAGGATTCCCTTGCAAAGACCTCCACGTCTCATCAGCCAGAACCTGACGCTCCTCATGGAGAGCACAAACACCCAGCAACATTCCCAGAACTTTCCCTCAGCCCTCCCCAAGTTTGGATGTCTCAGCTTCCAAAGGAACGTCACACCCGGGATTTCCCAAGAGGGAACATTTTAGAGCATTTCCCAACCGGGAGCTGGGGTTTTTTATTTCCTTTAGGGAATGTTCTTTCAAGCAGCCAATGGGGACTCTTCCCCCACGCTCCCAAAGGATCGGGAATGGAATTCCTTCCAGTCCTCGGCTATCCCGTTCATGGATGACTCAGAGGGTGAAGGGCTCCCCTCCCTGCTCTCAGCCACAAAAGAAATTGGTTTGGAAAAATGACCTCCTGGAGGGAAATCATTCCTATGGAGCAGGGAAAGGATCTGAGCACAATGTCACCATCCATCTCTTACTTCATTTTTTTTTTTCTTTTTTTTTTTTTTTAAACCAAGATTTTTAAACTTTTTTCCTGTCCTTTTAATTTCTCTCTTCTGGTTTTTCTTTTTTTCTCCTGATCTGGAATTCATTTCTTTCTTTTACACTGATAAATTGCTTCCCTCTGGATTCTCTTCCCAGCACAAACTTCTTTTTCCATGATACTTCCAAGGCATTGTCTGCCTCTGGTTCAGTTCATTTCCCTCAGTTTTCTTGACTGTTGTGTCTTTCCTTGGATTTAAAACCCCTTTTCCTTCTTTTCAGTCAAATATATTTATTTTCCTTCTTCCTCTTCCATTTTAAATGTTCAATCTTTTTTTTTTCTTCCATCAGTGAAGACAAGGATCCAACTCAGAATTACCATCAAAAAACTTCAGTTCTGCAGCACTGCTATCAAAACATTCCTTTAAAAAAACACATTTCATGCCAAAAAAAAAAAAGATATTTCCACCAAAATTCCAAAGTTTCCTGATCAGCATTTGAATTCCACCAAGAATTTCAGTTTCTGGGGGAAATGGGGATGAAATTCTGTTTAGATAAAATGCCCTTGGATGCTTCAGTGCTGAATTGAGCTTTAAATCCTGTGTTTGTGTATATATTTAATGAGTCTAAAATGCTAATTAATTAAAATAACTCATTTCCTCCAGCACATCCAGTGGGTCCAGCTCTATTTTCCTTTATCCAGTGGAGAGTGGAATTCCTGATTGGCAGCAAAGGAAGAAGTGTGAGAAAAAATAGACAAGAATTCATTTATTCAGACAGGATGTGAGAAATTCATTGCAAATAAATCAAGGACTGCAGGTTCATGAAATTGGGAATTTCACATCCTCTTGCTGCAGAGAGATTTCTGAATTTCTTCTCTATCCTTCCCACTCTTCCATGACAAAAATTTCATGGATTTAAGGTCTGCTTTATCAAGCAGAAAGGAAATTTCCTGGCCAATCCAAAAAGAAATAGAGCAAATATTTGGCTTTGATGGGAAAATAAAAGGTGGGATTTTGTTTATAGGTTAAAAAAAAAACCCTAAAAAACACATGGAAAAATGTCCTGTCTGACCATCAGCTGAGGAATCTCATACCGGGAGAGCTGGGAACGGGAAGCTGAGATTGGAGAGAGGCTGCTCCTGGATCAGCATCTCCCAGAAGATTCATCTTTATCTTCTTCTTTACCAAATGCTATGGATAAATTTCTGCCGGGATAGGCACTTACCACAGTCCTATGGATTCAGGATAGTTTTGTGGAATTTTAGGAATTCCATATCTCTATGGATACTGCCTAGAGAAGCTGTGGCTGCCACTGGATCCCTGGAAGTATCCAAGGCCGGGTTGGATGCGGCTTGGAGGAACCTGGGATGGTGGAAATCGTCCCTGCCCATGGTGGGGTGGAACTGGATGATCTTTAAGGTCCCTTCCAACCCAAACATTCCAGGATTCCATGATTCCATGACCTGGGCTTGTGATGATTTCCAGGGACATCTTCCACTATCCCAAGTTACTCCAAGCCCCGTCCAACCTGGCCCTGGACACTTCCAGGGATCCAGGAGCAGCCAGAGCTTCTCTGGGAATTCTATCTCATCCCCTCTCCACCCTCCCAGCCAGGAATTCTTTCCCAATATCCCATCCATTCCTGCCCTCTCTCAGGTAACCAATTTTTCCTGCAAAAAGGTGGAGAGGAAAGGAAAATGCTCCAAGAGCCTTTCTTGCATGCTGGAATATCCAGGAAACACTGAAAGAATTCCTTCTTCTTCCCCCCACCCCACCCCAGAATACTTGGAACCAACTTCACCTTTAGGAAACTGCCAAATGTGTTTTACCCGATGACGCCATGAAAACTTTGGAATTTTTTTTTTTACATTTCCAGGTGAACTTTCCTTGGACAAACAACCCCTGCAGCCAGAGCAACTGGTGAGAACAATGAGTGAGAAAAAGGCTGGAATTAAAAAGATTTGCTTTGCTCACATCCTGCATCGATTTCCTTTAATGATTTCCCTCTGACGGCCGTGGTCAAAAATAATATCAGGAATAATGAAATAAAGGAATTTGCCCCTCCCTGCTGCTTCTAATGCAGGATTTACTCACCATGTGCTGACAGAGCTCTGCAGACAGACCAGGATGGGAATTCAAGCAATAAAACTCCAGGAAAAATTGGGATTTTCCTGCTTTTTGTTATTCTTACAGCAGTTGCATTGTGCTCATAACATAGAGGTTAAAAGGGGAGGGTCTGAGGGGGTGCAGGGACTATTTTTGGGTGCTGGGTGGTTTTTTACTCTTTTGTAAGCTTGAAGAAAGGTTTTGCTTATTATTCAAACATATATCTATTTATATAATTATTTAAATTTATCTATTTCTATCATGTTTTCAGTGTGACTGTGCAGAAATACAGATTTTCGACCTTCTTTTTTGTTTCATAAAATTACATTTCTAAAATTCTCTTTTCCCTCCTCCCACCTCCAAGTACCCAATTACAGGACAATTACACAATAACTTCATAATGAGCGAGGCCATTACATCATTTCTGTTGTTGTTGTACCACGAAAATCACAATTAAAAACAGAAATAATGAATCTATTTTTAATTAATTGAGGAGAGAAATTTGAGCAAATTAATCAGCCCCAACCCCAGAAATCAGAGCGAGGTCTCCTGGTTCCACCTCCCTGATCAAAGACTCATAAGTGTTGGTACAGGCAGATGCATAAATGTATAAATATAAAAATAAAACATATAAAAATATATAAAAAATATCAAAATAGAAATATATAAATAATGGATAAAATCAAACAAATTTTTAAAAAATCCAACTCCAAAACCACAACCCAGAGCAGACTTGGGGTCCTATTTCTACAAATACCTCATGGCTCTTCCTTAAGTTGTTGTATTCCATATTTAAAACTGGATGTGCTGCACCAACCATTCGGGGGAGTGTTTGGGATTACAAAATTCACTCAAAGGGCATTATTAATATGAATCCTTCCCTGTTTTCCTGCTGAAAAGCTCCAGTTATTCCCTAAAAAAAGAGAAAATGAGTTGGTGCGGCCTCATCAGTCCGTGCCGTGCCAAAACCTCGCAGGGAGCACTTCAAGTTTCCATGGCAAAACCTTATGGGCCAAAATATTTATTCCATAGATCAGGATTTTTCTTTTTTTTTTCCCCAAAGAAATCAGGTGGAAGAAAGAATATATTTATTTAGGAGATTTATTGTGTTGGGAAAAGCTGTTTGATCTCCTCCCAAAGGATATAAACACACAGAACACAAACTGCCTCGGGCATTGATTTCAGGGGGTCATGGCTATTTTGGGAAAACACAGGACAGCAAATTAAAATATTGCTAAAAATTAATATTTTTTTATACACAATATACGTTTATCCCATGGAATTCATCCACCACAAATGAGCTGGAGCATGTCCAGAGAAGGGAACGGAGATGAGGAAGGGGCTGGAGAATTCCTGAGGGAGCTGGGAAAGGGGCTCAGCCGGGAGCAAAGGAGGTTCAGGGGGGACCTTGTGGCTCTGCACAACTCCCTGACAGGAGGAGGCAGCCGGGGGGGGTCGGGCTCTGCTCCCAGGGAACAGGGACAGGAGGAGAGGGAACAGGGTGGTCAGGCCTTGGAAGAGGTGGCCCAGGGAGGTTTGCAGTGCCCATCCCCGGAAGTGTTCAGGAATGTGTGGATGTGGCACTCAGGGACGTGGGTTTCATGGTGAACAGGGAGCTGTTGGGTTGATGGTTGGACTCAAAAGATCTTTTCCAGCCTTAATTATTGTATGGAAATAGAAGATCTGTAAGGTGTGAGAAAGAGCTTGAAACCACAGGATTTTTAGGTGTAAATCAGTTTTTATATTTGAAAATTTGCGATGTTCGGGAAGGAGAATATTTGGGGAAAGATTTTTTTGTTCAGCCATCAGAACAAAATCTATGGAAGGGAGGAAGGAAGGGAGGAAGGAAGGAAGGAAGGAAGGACGG
>VXAC01004949.1:20045-32873 GCA_013399225.1 Rhipidura dahli
TATGGAAGGGAGGAAGGAAGGGAGGAAGGAAGGAAGGAAGGAAGGAAGGAGGGAAGGAGGGAAGGAGGGAAGGAGTGACAGGACAGGTAATTTTGCAGAGAAAAACCATGGGAAGGCCGTGGTGATTTCATTTTAAGCCATGCAGAAGAACTTGAAACATGGGCAGGAAAAAACGTCACTCTAAGGTTCCAAGAAAAATTCCAGTCTGGCAAAGTTGTTGATAAAGGAAACTGAACAACTGACCAAAAAGTTTAAAGTCATCAATAAGTATCTGCAGATGGAAGAAAAGAAAGGAAAATTAAGTGCCAAAACAGAGAGAATCCTCATGTTTTATGGTTATTAAATTGTTTATCAAGTTCCTGGAAAGTTGTTAGAACCCAAGCAGGAACTATGGACTTGAAGTGAGCAGACAATGAGTCAAAAAAATCCTTTCCCAAGTTATAAAAGCAAAATAAGGAACATCTTAAATTATTTCTTTTTTGCTTTTTTTAAATCATTCCATGAACTGAGCACAACTCCAGGAAGGTGTCACAGTCACGTCTGCAATTTAGGATCCTAAAATCAGCATAAATTTGTAAGATTTCCGGTTTTCCAAAAGCCATGAGAGCTTTACTATGAACCATTCCGCTTCCTCGGAAAACCTGAAGAGAATTTTAACGGAGCTGTCACATCCAGAGTGACAACGTTGGATTTAATTTATGGTGCCTGCTGTAGGATATGTAAAAGGTGGGATCATTATCCCTGGAGAGGCTTCAAGGATGTGGAGAGGTGGCACTTAGGGATGTCATTCAGCGGTGGATTTGGCAGTGCTGGTTTAAGGATTGGACCTGATGTTCTCCAAGGGCTTTTCCAACCTGGATCCACATCTAAAGGAAGCCAGTCTGCTGCTGAGCTTCAGGTGGATTAATTTCCAGTGGCTCAGAGGTTTTTGGAGGCGGAGAAATATCCAGATCATTTTGGGGATTAGTGTTATTCCCTGGATTTTTAAATAGCCATCCCATGGCAGGATTTATGGCTTCTCTGTCCTGGGGGAGAAATGCAACAGGTCCACCCCAATGCCAGGGAGGGAAACAAACTCCTGCCTTCCTGCTCCTGTTTGGGCCAGTACTGGGACAGCCCTTGGCTAATCCTTGGCTGAAGGGAATGGGAATGGAAGGACAGACACAACATTTCCGGAAAACAGTCTGGACTGCTTTGATTTTTTCCCTTGGACCTCAAGGGGAATCTGAGCGTTGCTGCAAAGAGCTGATTCAACTTCTCTTTGCTGGAAGGAGCTCCTGGTGCTCCCTTTTGGAGAGGGACAAACTAAATCCCACACCTTTATCCCCTTCTCATTCCCAAATCCCCTAAAAGAGCTGTACCTCTTTCCACTGGAAGTTCCCATTTCCTCCCTTGCACGCCCGCTGTGCTCTAGCCCCACTATCAAAGCTTAAAACAATAAAATTTTGGGAAAACCCCACATTTTCCATTTTGTCCATGTGCCAAGCACTGCATCCTGTCTGGACCAGAGCTTGTTTGAGACCTTGCACTGATAAATTACGAGTATTAGGGATATTTTTGGGAAAGCAAGGGAATTTCAAAGACATGTCTTTACTTGAACAGCTGCCTGGAAAATTAAGAGCTCAGAATAAAACCAGTATCCGATCAGAGGAAATCCTAATCCGTGTCTCTCCTACATTTCTGGTTTTTAGCTGTGCTGTTTTCAAGTTGTCCCTGTGTTATAAAATCCTCCCTCACTGTGGTCCTTGGAAAGGCCCATTTATGGACACAACGGATGAAAAAATCTCTTCCCTCCTGCAGAACACGGCTCTTCCCAACATTTTCGGGATTTAATGCTGGCAAAACCACCAGGATGACAGATTTGGAAGAGTAAATCCTCCTTAATAACCCAAGCAAAGAAGTTGACAAGGAACGTGGAGAAGATTCTTACCTGTGTGACGACATTCAAATAAATCCGATTAAAGCTTGGATTTGTTGATGCGCCAGAATCAACATCAAGAGCTGTGGAAAACTCAAACACGGAAAAGTGGAGGCACGGAGAGGCTCACACAGGGATCAGAAGGTTCTATCAGTGACCGTGTTGACACATCCCATGAGCAGATGGAGATGTCCACTCAGGATGACAGAATCGGTCCGATTCCAGAAAAGCTGGATGAACCATGGCCTTATAAAAGGTGAATCCCATGGCTGTGGTCCATGAATCCCATGAATCCCATGGCTGTGGTCCATGACTGGTTGTAAGAGATCCAACATCTCTGCCCAGCTTCTGGATTTTGAGAAAGGTGAGACTTGTGCATCTCAGGTGGCTTCAACCTCTCCATGTAGGCAGTGGAGTCAATCCCCAGTGGAAATGTCGGAGACCCAGTGATGGTGACTCAACACTTCCTTGCAGATGGCCGAGAGGATCTGAATTCCTCATCTAGGAGGGATTTTCCTAGGATCCAGAATTGAGACCATGGTCAGGAAGAGCCAGACTCTGGGAATTCGGTCGTGCACTTGGTTGCTGAGCATTTTTGTTCTGCTGGGGCCAAATAAACCCAAAATACAAGACTTCGGATTACGGCATCGAATTTACTTGGAGCCTGATTTTATGGAAGATCTGGAGATGGCTTCCTGGAGGGATCGTTATTGTAAGGAATGTTTATATGGACCAAGAGGCTCAGACCCACCAGTAACTCCATGAGGAACGTGCCAGTCTTCCCTGCCACAGGAATCTCTGGCCACTGTGCATTGATAAGCAGGAATGGCTCCGATTTGGGTTGGATTTGTGTCCAGGGAACATCTTTGCAATGGCACCTCTGGCTTCCATGGAATGCCAACATCGAACAGCAGTGCTTACACAACTTCATTCCATCCCAAGCTGGTTCTTTCCATCTCTTCCAAAATATTTCTGCGGGAATTTCTTTGCTATTGATTAACTTTCTGCTGTATTGATTCCGGGCATGAGTGGAGATTCAAAACAGGCCCATAAATTATCCCCAGGGTTGATTTTCACTCGTTCCCTGTCGCACGTGGGCGTTAAAACAGACAAAAATTGCCTCTCCCTTTTCTCAGTAATCTTTCCAACCCCACTGGCTTTTATTAAACTGATTTATTTATTTTTCCCTCCTTTCCCACTCAGTTTTAAGTGGTTGGTCCCTCATCCCCGGCACTGGCTCACAAAGCATATATGGGAAGTGAAATAATTTATTGTTCAATTATTTGCTTTTCTGTTGGTAGGTGTGATGTGTTCCCTTTTGTTTGTTGGTGCTTTTTTTGCCCCAGTAGCATAGGGGAAAATAAATGACATCTTTCAGTCTTTCATTTTTCAATTTTGACTTCATCCTTTTATTTTTTACCTTTGAAAAAAAAAACAAAGCAAAACATTTGTGATCTCAACAACCACGTAATGAATACGAATGAATAACCAGGCTATCCACGAAATGTTTTCCTGGGTGTTCCCTTCTGTACCAGCCAATTTTTCCTTAGTTTCAGGAAGGCAGCCAAGATAAGGAAATATTCATCATTTCTGCACTGCATTATTTCAGTGGAAACAAAGGCTCACGCTGTGCATATTTGTGTATATTGTGCATTGATTGGAGGTGCTGTCATCCTGAATCCAGGATTTCTGAGTGCCTTTGGAACCTTCCAGTTCTCCGGTCATTCATGGAAAAGCAGTCTGGATAAGCGAGGGAAGCTGTGGTTGTCATTTTGGTGCTCCTGCAAAGCCAAATCTTGACATTTTTGCCCCTTTTGTCCAGAACTTCCTCTCATCCCCCTCTGACACAGAAGTTTGTGTGGCCACTCCTTGAACCTGACCAAGGAGCTGATCCAACTGAAAAAGAACCTGGGAAAATTAATCCAAATTTATTTTTGCCTCCATATCAGCTCCTTGTTGGAGTTCACTGCCTGGTCAGGGAAGTTGGAGGGCAGGAAGATCTCTGGGATTGACTTGAGGGCAGGAGAGAGGGAAGCAGGAGGGGAGGGAGTTCAAACTGGGATTGACACCAAATCCAAACGGCCTTGAAAACTTCACCCTGACAAGTTGTCTGAGGTGACCAACTGTAGGATCCCGGAATTGTTTAGGTTGGAAAAGGGCTCTGAAATCAAAGAGCAACCATTAATCCAAGGCCACCACTGACCCATATCCACAACTTCCACATCCACACGACTTTTTAGGGATGGGACTCCACCACTGCCCTGGGCAGTTGTGGCAGGGATGGACAGCCCCTTTCCATGAAGAAATTTTTCCCAATATCCAGCCCATCTGTGGGCTAGGAGAGACTGTGATACAGGAGATTATTATGGAAGTAATAGGAAGTGTCAGGCACCCTCTCCTGGAATATCTGCCTATACTGGGAAAGAAGGGAATAAATCAGGGAATTCTTTTCTACCTCTCTGAGCTAAATCCTGATGAAGATTCACTGAAGTCATCAAGATACTTTGCATTTTCACCTGAAACCACATATTGGATTGTCCATCCCTAAATAACAACATTCCAGGTGTGAGAGGAATCTGAGGAGAGCAGTGGGAAAAGTTTGGCTGAAAATTAAAATCTCACAGGACAGAAAATACGTTAAAAATTTTAAAAATCAGTAGTTGTAAAGAGGGAAAACTAGGCTGTGCTTAAAGGCAAGATGAGGATTTGGGTATCTTTCCAAAATCCTTCCCTGTCCAGAAAATGGAAATTAAATAATTTTTGAATTATGAACAAATAATACATAATTTCAAAGTGTTACAGCACCTCTAACATCTGTGCATGAAAAAATTAATTTGCTCAATTAGTAAAGGAAGGGTCTCTGCAGGGTTTTGTCTCATTCTTGTGGAAAACTCCTCTTCAAATGTCCCATTTGTCCAAAGACAAACTCCAGGACTCTCCTTACCCAGCAATTCCCGGCCTAAGCCAAATTTAGGCAGCTTTAGAATCATCCCCTAAGGGACTAAAGGTTGGGAGATCAGGACATTGCCAGGGAGAGTCCAGTCAGGAAGGAAGGCTGTGGTAATGCAATTAATTCAGCCTTTAATGACTGGGCAGGTACAGAGCAGCAATCCATGGATCTCTCCAAGGATATGGAAGCCTGTGTGAAAAAAATTCCACATTCTGCTTCCTTCCCTCAACACTGGTATAGAGTTCATAAGTGGATTTTTGGCCAAAATAGACTTTTCCAGGCCTGAGATAGCAGAGAGGAAAAGGAGAGGCAGAGAGCAGGAAAACTCCCACGAATGTGTCATCCAAACCCAGATAAAATTTCTGTGACACCAGGACTATAATTATACCTCTAATTAGAATTTTGATCAGACATCTGCAGCATCCTCCAGCTAAACCTAGCCTTGGTGAGATGGACATGAGACCCACAGGGGTGTCACTGCCATGCTGGGAAGGGAAACTGGAGCATTGAATTATTTATTCACAGCTGGGGAGAAAATTCCTATGGGGTCTATAAGATGGACTCTATCCCAAATCTTTGCCATATGACTTTATCCCGTTTTTGAGAGATAAAAGTGTTCAAGGTAATCACAGAATCCCAGAATGATTTGGGTTGGAAGGGACCTTAAGGGTTCTCTTTTCCAACTTCTTCACCTTCCACTATCCCAGTCCAGTTCCAACCCCCGTCCAGCCTGGCCTTGGACACTTCCAGGGATGGGACAGCCACAGCTGCTCTGGAAAATCCATTCCTGGCCCTCACCACCTTCACAGCCAAGAATTCCTTCCCAATACCCCACCTAAGCCTGCCCTCAGTCAGTGGGAAACCATTCCCCCTTGTCCTGGAAGAAATGTACAGGATGGATGGATGGACATGAAATGAAAGCCGTAAAGGAGAAAATATTTTAAGGTGGATTGGAGTTTGGTTTTAGGACTTTGGGGTTTCTCATGGGTGCCGTATCCAAACATGTGGAGCAGAACATTTCTCCAGTGGGACATCTCTGCATTAGTCAGCTTCAAATGTACCCTTTGGAATATCCTGCCTGTTACAGCCTGGAAAACGGAAGAGCTCAATTGGAATTAAAATCCCTTGTGTTCTGCTTTGTCCACATGCACAGGGTCCAGACTAGAAGCCAACTCCTTGTTAAAGTTCTAACCATGGCTTTTCCTTGGCCACAAATCCATCCATTATTCCTCCATTTCCTTATAGTTTGGGAAGTTTATTAAATTCTTTCCCAATAGTTCAAGGAGACTGGAAAAAATCCTAATGGGGGGTGGTTGCCTCAGAATAGGGAAGGTGGAAGGTGGTGATGTAACATGGAATTTGTAGAGGGAAGGATAACGATACAAGAAGTAAGAAAACTGAGAAAATGTTCCCCTGTACTGGGTGGAAGTTTGGAAAGGAGCACACCCAGGTCAGGATGTGGAGGGGAGGCTGTAAAAGGGTTCCTGGTTATCCTGGTTTGTGCTGAGGTTGGATGCTGGGCTGCATCAAACAGGGATGTTTCTGGGCTCTGAACTGTGGAAACGACTTCAGTCAGAAATTACTGTAAAACAAGAGATTTCAGTTTGCCAGAGCAACTCGTTCATGTTTGGAGAAGGATTTTTAATGGGCTTTTAAATTTTGAATTTGTTTTTCCTCATACAACAGTTTGCAGATTTAGCATCGCCCATAGGGTGACACTGATTATTCCCAACTGGGGGAATCTCCAAATTTCCATTGGCTGGGAAGTTCCCTTGATGCAGAACTGATGCTGCTTCTATGGATTGTGATTTTTTTTCCCCGAGTGCCTTGATTTTTCCTCTTGGCACTCAGGAGAACATTGGCCCTCCCCACGCCATTTCTCTGCCCTGGCAAGGACCATGACATCAGGCCTCCAAGCCAGGGGTGTGGCCTAATTTATTCAATTCTTCCCTCTTTCGTCTGCTCGTTCCTGAGCATTAATTGTGTGGGGACTGGGGCAGGAGCAGCGTGTGCTCCGGAGGCTGCCAAATCCAACGGATCCAGCCAAGTGAAAAATAAAAAGGTCGGGTTCAAAAGTCTAAGCGAGACAGCCGCAGGTTTTCCGATGGCTTTGACATCTCAAAGGGACTGATGGATGTTTCCTTTGTTTGTTCTGTGACCACGCAAAAGTGCTATAGAAATCCAGGCAAATCCCATGATCTCCTCCCCTTGGCTGCTCCGGAGCGAACGTAGCTGGGATTATTTATCCTGGTTTATTATTCCTTGGGCCACATCAAAAGCTCGTCCTTGCCTCTGACGAGCACCCTTGACGCTGTTTCGAGATGTGAAATACACACGATTCATAAACAACTTTCTTCCATCACCCCTGCAATATGCTGCGGGGAAAATAAATTACGAGGAACTTCAATTCTCCACCCAAAATTCCACCAGGGAGCCCTGAAAGCAATTTACCTCTTGCTCCTTAATTTGAAGCCTAACAGAAAAATCCGTCCTCTGGATTGGGAGTGAGTCAGAGCTCGCTGTAGATAAAAGCGGGTGTGGTGGTGGAAGGAGGGAAGGCAGGAAACAGATGTGTCTGCGGGGTTTCTGTCTGGGCAACTGGGTGAGCTCTGGGGCCCTTGATGAAGGCTTGGGATACTTTTTTAATTGGTGTAAATTAAGGTTGAATTTGCTGTAATTTACTCAGCAGAGCATGGACCCCTTTTCTGTTTGTTTGGATCAGTCAGAATCGGAATCTCAATGTCTCTGAAAAGCCAAATCCAGCTCTAGCTGGGCCGTCCCTCCCCAAGTGAAAGCTCACTTTAAATCACTGGACTAATCTCCCTGATTAAATTAATTAATAAAATTAATTTTGCTTTGTGAAAGAAGAGAGATTTAAGGCTGGAGACTAAAACCCCCCACCTGGGAGTTCAGCAGCAGCTGGGTCTCCTTTGCTGTACTCAAAGCAGTAAAAAAAAAAAAAATTGTCAAAATAAAGAGGCACTTTCTTTCCATAAGGCATCAGCATTGGAAAACGATGGGATAATTGGTTTCCTTTAGGAAGGGGAATATAGAGACTCTCAGTTCTGCTTCCCTAAATCTCCAGCTCCTCTTTGGAAAAGATTTCTGTGCATGTTCGGTGATTATCCCATCAGCGGGGAGGACACTGGGAAGCACCTGATGAAGAAACATGGGAAGATCCAAACCAAACAGAAGTGGGAGCAGAGGAGCCAGCTCTGCAGAACATTGGATAACTGCAGCCTTTAATTTTTAAAGGAAAATTTTCCACTTCTTCAGTGAAAGGTCACATCTGGCAAACATTGAGAGAGTGTTAACAATTAGAAAAATGAAATATCTTTGCCTTCAATTTTAGTTGACAAAATAAATACGAGCATTCCATTGATCCTTTTAACAGACCATTGTATTATTCTTTGGAATACAGCGAATTTCCAGCCTATTTCTAATCTGATCCAATTAAAGGGAACAAAATTTGAATGGCAAATCACGAGGCCTCTCCCACTTTGGTTCCAAAAACCCTCTCATAAATACCTCAAGGAATTGCTTTTATCCTCTGGTGACTCAACAGGATCCCCATAAAAATCGAGAGCCACATTTTAGATGGGATGTTTTACATGGATGGACACCAGCACTGGGACCTGGAACAGGGAGATTTTGTCAGGAATTTTTTTCCCTTTCCCAGGCTGTATTACCCTGTAGCGCCTTGGAGACGGGGCAGGAGGAGATGGGAGTTATTTCCTACCTCCTGGAGCTGAGGTGTTGTCTTGGGCATCATCGTAGGTGGTCCAAAAAGTCCCTTTTTGATGTTGACTCAGGAGAAATAAGATCCAATTTCCTTGGTTGTTCTTGTCCATGCTCCATCATTTCGGCAGAATTTTTCCAGAGCATCCCAAGTCCTCCCTGAGCTTAAGGAATTGCTCTGACGCTTTGCTAAAAGGAGTTGGAAGAGTGGTCTCTGTCACTGGGCACCTTGGAGGAGGAAGAAGATTCCACCAAAACCTCAATGTAGCCATTATTTATCATCTTCCATCCCAGATTTCCCGGTGTCCTGGCAATGGAGATGGGGCAGCACACGGCCAGTTTCAGAGAATCCCAGGACGGTCTGGGTTGGAAAGGAATTTAAGGATCATCTCATTCCACAGTCAGGGACACCTCCCACTATCCCAGGCTGCTCCCGGCCCCAACATCCAACCTGACCTTGGGCACTGCCAGGGATCCAGGGGCAGCCACAGCTTCTCTGGGAATTCCATTCCAGCCCCTTCCCACCCACCCAGCCAGGAATTCCTTCCCGATATCCCACCTAAATATCCCCTCTTTTAGTTTAAAGCCATTCCCTCTCATCCCATTGTCCACAGCCTCTCTCCATCTTCCCTGTTGGCTCCTTCAGGTCCTGGAATGTCACAATTAGGTCACCCCAAAGTTTCTTTTCTCCAGGCCGGAAAAATCTTCCTGTAGGAATGTGCAGAGTTTTAGTCCCATTTTAAAAAGTCCATTTCTGTTTTATGAGCAGGATTGATTTCTTTTGGAAAAAAAAAAAAAAAATCCACATTTGATTGCACATTCTCTATTCTGGACTATTTTTCATAATCCCTTTAAAATACACTGGCTTTCTGTTGGCTTCCTTGTTTGTAGCTCTTGAACATCAGGAATTAGAATATCAAGAATCAGATTTGGGCCATATAAATTTTTCAGAACTTATAGAAAAGGTAAATATTTTTAGAAAACATTAAAATTTTTCCCTGACCATGTCACGCAGTTTCTTTTTATTCTCGCAGGTTTTACATTGATAAATAAACCCTGAAGCACTGAGGAAACTTTGGATTCTTCAAAATATCTTTTGGAAAATAATAATCTTGATTTCACTCAACAAGAGCCAATATTGTTTATTTTTACGGAACTTTTTTTCTTTATTTGGCATTGGTTTACTTACGTAGAACTATCCAGAAATACATAAAATAAAATGAACTGAAAGAACTTTTTTGTGCCAATTTGTAATGGGGAAAGATTTGTATGCTGAAAAACAAAATAAATAAACGGATAAATAAATAAAGCTGCAACACACTTTACTCTTTGAAACATTCCCTGAACTTTTTGTGGAGTAACAGCAAGAGGAATAAAAGGAAAATCAGTAAAAAACAAAAAAGACATTTCAATCATGACACGAAAGTTTCACTGAACTGAAGTTCAGTTTCTTGTGGTATCTGCCCAGCTAAACCCGCCCATGGTCTGCAGGTACAGCATCAATCCCACAATTCTTCCTCCCCTCCAACCTTTCATTTCCATCTGGAATTTCTCCCAGAACATGTTAACTCTTTTCCTTGATCCTGGAGCAACACTTTGATTGCTTGCAGCTGACTAAAGCTGAAGACAAGACATGGAATAGCATCAGAGGGAACTGAGCTTGAAGAGAAAACCTGGAATGCTGGAACACATCAGGATTATCCCTGAGGGTTTGGGAGCTTGTCCATGCCTGATGGAGCAGTGGGATGAACTCTGGATCCTGGAGAAAATCCATGGGCCTCCAATCTGGATGGTATTCCACAGCTTTGCCCAGAGAAGTTTTGGATGTGCCGTTCCTGGAAGTGTCCAAGGCCAGGGCTTGGAGCACCCTGGGACAGGGGAAGATCTCCCTGCCCATGGATGATCCTTAAGGTCCCTTCCAACTCATTCTGGAATTCTGGGATTCGTACAAGCTAAGAAAGCAGGTTCCCCTCCAAAAGGAAATGGGCAGGTCCCTTTCACCTTCGGTCAACTAAGGACAAAAGTCTAATTCCCAAGTTTGGGATGATCTCCATTCCCACACACATTCCCAACCCCATCCCGGACCCTCCATGCTCCACTCAGTTCGTTGGTTCCTTCAGAGCAGACAAACCTCAGCCTCGCTTGCCCTCCCGTGCATCCCATGATCCTCCTCTCCTCTGCCAACTTTTCCTTGGCACTCCCATCATATCAAAATCCCGTTTTATTCCTGAAAACTCCCGGTTGCCCAATTCCCAGCCCACCAGTGCATCCCTTTTTCTCCTACAACAAGCAGCCATGTTTCCATGGAGTCTCCCTATTTTCAGAGATTATTCCCAAGCTGTATCACTGGAGAACAAACATTTCCAGTATTTTATTGGGAAGAGCTAAAAAGTCAAGTTGTCTGATTTATTTTCCTGTTACATTTTCCTGACAGAATTCCCATTCCTTTGCCTATCCTATCAACGGAGAATCATGGAATCCTAAAATGGTTTGGATTGGGAGGGACTTTAAGGATCACCTCATTCCAAGCCCCTGCCATGCACAGGGACTTCCTCCTTTATTCTTTATTATGTTGGAATAAAGGATTTTTAAGCAAAAAAAAAAAAATCAATTTTAATTAGAGATCATTCCTTCATTAAATCAATTATCAGTAGAGTTAATTCAAAAGAGGAAAGTCAGCGCATTCCTATTTAGAATAAATGGGGAAAAAAGAACATTTTGTTTTTCCATTTGATGAGAATGAGACATGAAAATATTTCCTTCTCTGAAGGAATCTCAAAAATCCCAAAATACCCTTAATGAGCAGAAAATCCTTATTTGGTTTGAGACAAAAGGTGATGTTGCTCCAATTCTAAAGGATCTTTTAAAACTGAAAATACATTTTTAAAACATATTTTCGGAGCTGGAAATAGAAAACCTTCCATTAACAATGCTGGAATGAGACATTTATAAAATTAAACTCTTCTATTTATTGAAACAAAAGTCACTGGGATTTAATTACATTATTTTAATTGTATAAAAACTTTGGCCTGGTAATTATATTTCCATATTTTCCAGGAGGGAAGCTGAGATTTCCTACGGAAAGTCTAAGGAGTGGAATTGTCTTAACTCTGCATCTGAACAGCACCTGGCACAGTGACAATCTGCTTTATTATCAACAATTTGGGGCAAAAATACCCAAGGAAAAAACATGGTTATAGGATCTGACTCCACATTTATCCGCAAATGGAACTGTTGGGTGGAAAAAAAGCTGGGAATTCTCCCTCATCCCTGACTTTGGGGATGTTGTGTTCGGTCAGTGTCAGGCCTTGGCACTTGAGATCAGCTGGGATCACAACCCAGGAGATCCAGGTTTGCTCCAGAACTTCAGCAAATAAAACCAGGTTTTATCTGGACAATGTGGCTTTTTTTGGGAAATGGTTTAGGAATCGTGGTTGGAATTCCTCGGCCACATCTGTTGTTTTCTTTGCTGATAAGAGTTGGAACTTGGTGGTTTCCTCCCAGCCCTTACGAGATCCTTCCATCCTTGTTGGAGCACTGGACTTTGCTACTGAATCCATGGAAATATCCGGAGCGGGCCCAAATGGTAGGAATGGCAAAATTATGCAGAATGACAAGAGAAGGAATTTCTTTGTCCTTTCAGGTTGTTACTAAAAATAAAATCAAATCCTTGGAAATCCAAAGAGGTGATGCGGAGATCACAGGATCATGGAATGGGCTGGGTTGGAAGAGACCTTAAGGATCGTCCCGTTCCACCCCTGCCATGGACAGGGACTCTTTCCAGTGTCCCAGGCTGCTCCAAGCCCCATCCAGCCTGGCCTTGGGCACTGCCAGGGATCCAGGGGCAGCCACAGCTGCTCTGGGCACCCTGTGCCAGCACCTCCCCAACCTCCCAGCCAGGAATTCCTTCCCAATATCCCACCCAAATCCCCTCTCTGTCAGTGGGAAGGTGCTCCAGTTCAGTCCCATTCTGGGAAATGAGTATTTGGGAAAAGTCAGTGCCCACCTCTCAGAGTCTGGAGACACTGACTGAGAATTGGGAATGTTCAGGAGAAGCAATCAGCGAAAAGAGCAGAAAACACAACCTTCTCTTTAACACAAGGAATTTAATCCAATTCCTGGTCATTGGTTGTCCAACACAGCCCCAGGAATTCAAACCCAATGAAAACCTGCAAGGAAATAAGATGGAAAACAAGGCAGACCTTTTATCTTTTTTTTTTTT